>CACVCL010034336.1:0-55136 GCA_902729485.2 Mus minutoides
GTGAGTCTAGATACACTAAAACTCATAGAAGAGAAAGTGGGGATAGTCTTGAACTCATTGACATAGGAAACAGCTCTCTGAACAGAACACTGATAGCACAGACACTAAGATCAACAATGAATGGAACCTCATGAAACTTAAAAGCTTCTGTATGGCAACAGACACTGTCACTTAGACAAAACACTGCAGAATGGGAAAATATGGTTTCCAACTGCATACCCAATAGAGGTCTAATATTTAGCATACATAAAGAATTCCAAAAATTGGACATTAAGAAAACAAATAGCCCAAATAAAACACGGGCTATATTTAAACAGAGAATTCATGGTTGAAGACAGTAAAATATAACACTCACCAGAACTTCTTTGTTCTGCCAGATAAATAAGCATTTACACCTGTGACTGAAGACTTATCCAAATTATGACTAAAGAAAATATTTAATTAGTAGATACTTAATCTTAAAGGACTCTTTCACTTCCAAGATCCTCTAACCATATGGCTTGTGACTGAAGTTAGAAGATAAAAGTCAAAAAAATATAAACAAAGATAGTGTATGAAGATATTACAGTGAAATGCATTGTGTTGTTATATATGCTAGTCTAAAGCAAACAAATAAAAGCATTATGGTAGAGAATTCAAACATTTTCTAACTTCACTTTTGATGCAAACTCACTTAGGAAGTTTATTGCATACCTATACAAATTATATTTACACACAAACACACATATGTATAACTAACATTTGAAATGTGATTCATGACATCAGAAGCATTTCTGTTTTGGTTCTGGAGTTATTGAAAAACAAAGATATACTGGTCACATTTGGGGTTCAAATGCCTATATAGTTAATCTACAATATTTTCTATTAATACCTATAAATTTTATAAGATTTTAAAAACATATATTACTTTTGTTTTTATTTGGGAGTATATTTATATGTCAATGAGTAAAAACGACTTTGGATTTTTTCTTTTCTTTGCTTTGCTTTTGTTTTTTGTGTGATATCAAGAAGAAAAAATTCCACCAGAGCCAATCATATATGGGAGGCAGATGCTCGCAGCCAATCATTGAACTGATCACAGTGTCCCCAATGGAGGAGTTAGAGAAGGGACTGAAGGAGATGAAGGGGTTTGCAACCCCATAGGAAGGACAGCAATATCAACCAACCAAAGATCCCAGGGTCTAAACCACCAACCAAGGAGTACACATGGAGGGACTCATGGCTCTAGCCATATATGTAGCAGAGGATGGCCTTGTCGGGCATCAATGGGAGGAGAGGCCCTTGGTCCTGTGAAGGCTCAATGCCCCAGTGTAAGAGAATGCCAGGTTGGGAAAGCAGAAGTGGGTGGCTTGGGGTACAGGGGCAAAGGGCATGGGATAGGAAGTTTCTGGGAGAGAAATTGGGAAAGGGGAAAACATTTGAAATGTAAATAAATAAAATATTCAATAAAAAGGGGGTAAGCCACTCATTTATATATTTTGCCTTTCATTAGTTCATACATGTTTTTAATGTTTCTATGAAATGGATATTAAATACACAAAGTTAAGGTTTTTATGAGTAGCTCAGAGACAACACACATGTGATATAAACACTGGAGCATGATTCTTCTCACAGCTACTGATGGGGTGGAGCCATTGTTCATGAATGATGCTCTGCCAAAGAGAACCAAAGTAAGAGACAAGTCCTTAGTCAAGTTTAGCATCCTTACGTAGTTAAATGCTTCCAAATGTACCGATTTATCAAAGATACTGTGGTTTTATTCTATCCCTGTATCTTAGGACAAATACAGAGTGAGTTCCAGGACAGCCAAGGCTATACAGAGAAACCCTGTCTTGAAAAAAAAACAACAAAAAAAAGTTGCACATCATCATTGTGCAAAGAATATTTAAAATACATGCTTGTTTAAAGGTATAAGGACAAACCTAGTGGACAATGAATAATGTTCCAAAATGAGAAAATACATTTCACTTTTTTTTGTTTATGATTGCATCATAAACAGTCTATTGGGAAATAATATAAAAGAAACTTAGAGCAACAAAATATATGTCAAAAATTAATGTGTTTCACTGTGATACTTGCACAATGCACATACATGCACATGCATACACACATGTACATGTATGCACACACATGCACATACTGGACTTGGTTCCCAGCCAATCTCTCTCTCTCTCTCTCTCTCTCTCTCTCTCTCTCTCTCTCTCTCTCTCTCTAACTGTACAATAGTTTATTTGGGAGCATGGGAAGGGGAGTTGAGGAGGGGATAAAGGCAGAGAAAGACATAGAGAGGAAGAACAAGAGGAGGAGGAGGAAGAGGAGGAAGAGGAAGAGCAGGGGGGCAACCAGGACCACATGAGGAAGGGGGAAGGGGAGAGAGATAGAAAGTGGTCAGGGAGAGAAGAGAGTCAGAGAGAGAGAGAGAGAGAGAGAGAGAGCGAGCCCAGCCAACCTTTCTTACTCCTCCCAGTCTTTTACTCTTTGCTTTTTCTCTATCACTTTCATGCTGTCTTATTAATTGTAAAACATTTTCCATCCTCCATGTATCTCATGTGATCAAGCAATGGCTCAAGTGATTGTCAAAAATGCAACATTAAACGTCTCTTCCTTAGCCTCTCTGACTGTCACATCACTATGGCATAGAGACCCAAAATCTGGGAAAATAGCCGTATCATTTATTGCCTTAAGATGACTGTTTTCCCCCAGTAGTCGAGTCAAACCCAAAGTTTCATTCATGCTAGAAAAGTGCTCTGCCACTGAGCTAAACTCAGCTCCTAAGATATGGAACCTAACTGCAGAATAACAACCGAGGGTATGCCGCAATGCCAATTTCAATAGTATAAGACTGTTGAACATTATTTAACATTTACATTTCCTATAGTTAGGCAAATACATAACAGATGAACATTCCAAACTGGGAGGTCGCTGGGCACTAGGGATGGCAACTGTCACAGCCATCTCTGCTCTCTGCCACTCCTAAACTAAAGCAAGAAAAGACAAATATGTATCACTTTTCATTCCTGATTTCCTAGCCTTTCCCCTTTGATGTGAGCAGTATCAAGTAGCTGGGTAAAAATATATAAAATACATGATCACATGAATTGCTTCCACTTGTTTTGAGAGCAATTTAATTCAACATCAAATATCTCCAAAACACTTTATTGAGGAGAGAAAAATAAGTTTCAGAGAAATATACTTGTGTTATAATTTTTAGAGGATTTATTTATTTGTATTTTATACATATGAGTATTTTTGTCTGCACATGTGTAGGTACACCATGTGTGTGTGTGTGTTGTGTCTGAAAAGACCAGAAAAGTGTCTCATCCCTAAAACCTGGAGTTGCAGAAGGCTGGGAGCTGGTATGTGGGTTCTAGACATTGAACTTGGTTTTTGTGTGAGACCAGTGATAACCACTGAGCCACTGCTGTAGCCTTTGTGATACAGTTTTCAATGGCTGAAAAACACTTGAAGCTATTGCATATGTATTGCTCAGTAAGACACATGTAAGGATAAAGCCACACATGTACATGGTCAATGTAAAAGTAGAAAAGTTATTTTTATTGGAAATAGAGGAAAAACTATTCAGAGAAGAAAATATGGAAATATTTGATTTTGCTTGTGATGTTTATGTTTTTGCATCAGTGCTAGACTCTGGGCTGTTTGTTACAGTGCTTTTACATTTGCACATTTCTGAAGCATCCTATAATAAAAAAGTTCAGAGAAATCAAGACTATTCAGCTTAAAGCTAGAAAAGTGATTTAGTTTTTATGTTAGGAATATGATCTAATTGTTTTGTGCTTTTATAAATAGAGTTAGAAATTTAGGTTACACATAAAGCTCACATCTCCAGTTTAATGAGATTTTAAATATGACCATAGATTACAAGGAAAATTTATGGGACTCTTCAGCACATCTTGACAATGGGGCCAGATTCTTATCTTTCTTAAGCACAGGTGGCCCTGGCTTAGCTGGAACCCCATCTCCTCCCATTAACCTCTGATCTTCTGAGTATAATTGGAAAATAGTAATAGTATAACAGAAAGAAGAAGAGAGAACAAGTGTGACCACAAATCACGAAGATTAAACCCTCAAAAGCAGGCTAAATACACTTGAGAACAATGATGTCATCTTTCACTTTTGGTCTCTAATTCCTAATCACTAAGCAGACTACATGTAGCTGCCACATCTCTTCATTCAAAGTTTTAAGCCATTTTTATTTATGTATTGAATCTTCTGGGAGCATGCTTTAGAGATAATCCTTCATCATGGTCAAATGACCATCAACTAAAAACACCCTGATTTTTCCTTTCTCTCTTTCTGTATCCAGAAGCAGACTAATTGTGTTCAGGATATCATTTATTAGTTAGACAGGACTTGGATCTAATCTTACATCTGGAAACAGACTTAGATCATATCTCTTAAATTATGGTATTTCTGGATAGTAAACCTCATGTACAGACTCCAAATTCCAAGTTTATGGAACTGCCATTTCTTCAATGCCATTTACAGTGTTCAGATTCATGTTAGATGTGACCTTCTTGAAATACAGCCCATTTTGATACAAGCCTAATAGTCAATCTGCTTAGATGGATGAAAATAGGTTTATGACTTTCTTCCTTGATGTTTAACTATAAAGGCAAACGTCCTAGATGATTGCCTGACCAACTTTGACAAGAAAGCAAGATAAATTCCACTACTACTAGACACTCTGGCTGTTTTGTTCCTTCCTGTATTCCTGGGGCCTAGAATCCTGCCCAGTTCCTGGGTGCTGCTCAAAATGTATCTAATAAATAAATTCTTCCTAGATATTCTTAAGGTTCCTTTATTTTCATAAACATTGAGATTTTGATGAGTCTTTTTTTTTTCTAATTTTAGCTAGACATAACTATTTATGTTGTAAAATCATTTTAAGTGGTGGTAGAATTTGGACAATATCAGATTGCTCTTTGGATAATTGTGGTTATTTTTACAATAGTACAGCCTTCAATTTTATTTATGAATTAGATATACTCAGGTCCTTAGGAGAAAATAATACATTGGACAGATAATTTTTTTATATCCATAGCTATTTGAGAACTGTCTGACCTCTTTTGTAGAAGTCTTCCCCAATGCTAGCTGTTACTGAGTTAGATTGTGATACTGTTCTAGTACAACGGCCTGCTACATTCACTTAGTCCGTATGCAACTGAGTTATATGGTGGACATATTGGAGGATTCTTTCTAGATTTCTTTGGGCCCATAGAGGAGCCCGTATCTTTGTCTGCAGCATGAAACCTAAAAGGAAGATAGTTCAAAGAACTGAACAGAAGCCAACCAAAGCCCCCAAACCCCCACACAATCACAGGATCCCAGTTGAGAATGGATTGACAGAAAGGATTAGGTGCCAGGAGACCTGATGAACCTGGAGTCCATTCTACATTTGGCTTAAGTGTGTTGATTATCTAGAAAGTTGTCTATGGCTTTCATCTTACTCTTTACTATGGTAATGCAAACTTCTTGTGAGTTCTCAAATTATATGTGCCTTTCCTCTGGCACATCAGAGACAGGAAAAGAGAAATTATCAAAAGAAAAATGCATCCCCTACGAGCCTGTTTACTCTCTTTTTAAACCGAGCCCTCCTTTCACATCTGTCAAAATTATTTTTGAATTCAGTAACAACTGAAGATTTAGTTTTCACATTTTAAAAACATTCATGGTTCTACATCCCCACATCAGAATTTCCCCATCCTCTTGTTTAATATTTTTCTTTTCCATGTCTCATTAATTTTTACAAGATGTGAGCATTTAGAGCTCGTATGTTTGAAACAAATATGTGCATTTTGTTCAATGAGTCCAGCTTATTAACTGTTAAGGTATATCCCAGCACACTCACAGACCCTGGGAAGGTGTGGCAGTATGATTTTGCTGCCAGCAACCAGGAAGAAGACAGGGCATCCCCAAGGCAAGTTGAATAATTAAACTAGCCTGAATCAGCAAGCATCAAGTTCAGTGAGAGGCCCTGACTCAATAAATCAAATGGAGAATGGTTGAGAAAGACACTAAATTGCAACCTCATGTTTCCACACATATGTACAAATGCACAAACACATGTACTCACACATAGAAACACACACACAAATTATGCACACATATTGAAAAACCAGCCAACAAACAAAAAACATAATTATTTTAGAGGAATGAGGTTCCCAAACAGAGGGAACTGTCATCTTGTAGCTTGAACTCCATGAAATGGACCACAGTGGTGCCTTCCTTGGGCTCTGAGTCCCCATTGTAGGCTTTGTGATGGAACCTTGGATGCTCTGTGTCATTTTCCTCACCCTAGTGACCATCTTACTTTCCTATGAAAAACACAATGGAGTAAAACCACAAAAAGACAGGCTGCCTTTTGAACCATTTTCAAGGAAACTCCATATAATTTTGAATCAATGCATCTTCCAGAGCAAAACACAGCCTTCCCAAGGCCCCTCCTCAACTCCAAACTACACAATAGCAAAATAGCCAATGGATTTCAGAATGATTCTCAGTCTGAAAGCAAGCGACCCGTCTGCATCCTCTCATGGTCCTATTAACAATGGTCTCCAGAGAAATATACTGAGTAGGGTGGGTGTGTTTGACACAGAGCAGGGGGGCCTTATTTTAAGGAATTATTTGGATAACCAAAATCCAATATGTATGACAATAGTCTGCTGAAGGACATAGAAGGGTAAATGTTGGATTCTTCCAGTGGGAATCTTCCTTCTCTAAGGAACACAGACACTATTGCATATGCCAGCAAGATATTGCTGAAAGGGCCCTGATATAGCTGTCTCACGTGAGGCTATGCCAGTGCCTGGCAAACACAGAAATGGATGCTCACAGTCATCTATTGGATGGAACACAGGGTTCCCAATGTAAGAACTAGAGAAAGTACCCAAGGAGCTGAAGGTGTCTCCAACCCTACAGGTAGAAGAACAATATGAACTAACTAGTACCCCCAGAGCTCGTGTCTCTAGCTGCATATGTAGCAAAAGATGGCCTAGTTGGCCATCATTGGGAAGAGAGGCCCCTTGGTCATGCAAAGTTTATATGCCCCAGTACAGGGGAGCGCCAGGGCCAAGATGTAGGAGTGGGTGGGTAGGGGAGCAGGGCAGGGGATGGGGGAGATTATAGGGGACTTTGGGGATAACATTTGAAATGTAAATGAAGAAAATATCTAATAATATATTCTCCAGACAAAGCTCTTCAGGTCCTATTAATATAACCAGCGTAGACTGGACAAAACCATTTCTTCTAGAACTTTCTACTGCCTATGACCAGGTGCATTGTGCTTCCCTCATGTTGAGGGTGTTGGGCTTTTGCTACTGTCCCTCTACATCAATACCTTCTAAGGCCAGGCTCTGAGAGACCTTCTGTGGGGTTTCCACCACCCTGCTGTGGGGAAGCCAGACCACAGCTGTCTCAGTGGCTAGACAGCATAGCATCCCTTGGCAAGCCCCAGTTAGGAAGACTTTGGGCCCTTGAGACTTCATATGGTGGGCAGTCCCCCTGTGTCCTCGGATACAGTTCCACCAATCCCCAATGACCTGTCATGAAAATTGCACAGTTTTAGTTAGAATAGGTGAGGCTATTACCTGAGGTTGCTAGCATTTGATGGTTTTAATATAATATTTTAATTAAGGGATCAGAAATTAATGATACTTACTACCAGGTTGTTTCCTACAGCCCCGATGGAAACTTTCTACTGGGACGCACTGAACACCATTATGGTTTCTACAATGGGCTACTCTGACCAGCAAAAAACCAAAATGGTCCTGAGTGATGGCTCAGCTGTTAAGGGCATTGGCTGCTCTTGCAGAGGACCTGGGTTCATTTCCCTGCACCTACAAGGTGGCTCACAACCATGCAGAACCAGAGTACAGGAGATCCAGTGCACTCTTGTGGCTTCCGTGCACACAGCACACATGCAGTCACAGAAACACATGCACTCATCCATGTAAAGTGATAAGACTTTTTCAAAGAACCAAAACATTTTTAACTATGTAAAAGTTCATGTGCGTGGTAATGTGGGACAGAAGGCCACTGTCAAATGAATACACATTTGCACTCAGCAGGCCTTCCATACATCCTTCTACCCCCATTGAATTTCATTGATCCCGTTTCCTTCCTAAGAGAGATTCATGCTGTGTATACCAATATGATTTTTTCTGATATTTCTTAAAATCTAGGAACCACAAAAGCCTCTCTTTTTCTTTCCTCCTTCATCTGTTTTTGCATGAACAGATTATGTTTCCCATTTTCCTTCAATAATCTAAATTGACCTATGAATTTATTTTATAGTACTCATTAAAGAATTAGGATATCGAAATTCTTCCAAGGTCTTCATGTTTTTGCATAGTTTTTCCTCAGGGTAGGGAATGTTATAGTGAGCAGCATGGGACACCCTGCAAACCAGAACCCAGTCAGCCATTGTCTGGGGAACACAGAAGAAGCACACTGAGGCCTGTGGAAGCCCAAATGGGAAAACACTAGAACACATGGGAAAGGAGAGGCGCTCTGCCCACTCTCCTAAGAGAAAGGCACAATTAAAGATGATCACATACATACACTTTGCTAATGTTTGTTATCCCAACACTAACCTCCACCCAATAACCCTAATGCTCACCTAGGAGGGACCTTTCTACACTACATGCTACTGGCCATGTGTAAAAGAATGCTCTGTGTGCCCCTGGGCCTGGGCCTGTGTGTATGTGGGTTTGGGTGTTTGTGTATGCATATGCTTTTGTGTACACATGTGTGAATGGACACAAGTGCCTATGTGTGCCTTCACCTCAGGTAACACAATTAGGAGGTTTCCCAGGTATAGGGCATGTTTGATCATATACACAGGATGACATACTAGGAAACCCATGCTAGAATGATCTGCAGGGAGCAGTTCAGGACAGTGAGAAGACCCTAAGAGAAAATCAGTTCTTCCTGGGATGCTTGTGGTACAGAGGGGATGGTTTGGAAACTTCTGCCTGCTTTCTCAAAACTGAGGATCTCCCTGAAGCCAGGCTTCTCAGGACAGTGTAGAGGCATGAGCTTATAGATGCCACTGTGTCCCATTGTACACATGGAAGACAGAAGGACAGCAACGGGCAGTACTGGTAACCACTAGAGCAAGCATGTGAGGAGGGGCTCCGGCTGGAGAACCTCAGGAAGTGACCTTACTTGCTTAACAGTTGAGATGGAACTCGGAATGCTGGTTACCAGGTAACCAGAGGCCAGCAGCAGCCTTACCTGACTGACTTATCTGGAGGACCTAGAGAGAGCAGGATGTTCTCCTGTGCTCAACCTTCCAGAGGCTCCAGCCACAAAAAAGCCAAGAATGGTTGCCTCGTCCGCTTTTGGAGACGTTTGATATGCCCTCTGACACACTTCAGGCATGCTTCCCGCAGCGAGCCCAAGGTAACACAGGAAAGCCTTAGCAGGAATTTTTTGTTAGTCCCCGTGCTCCCCTGCACCCCCCAATGTCCCTGCCTGGGTGTGTGTTCCTGTGAGACACTGAGGAACATTCTTGATGCTTACTGATCACTCTTTGGTAATGGATTGCTGATGTCTCTCAGAGTTTCCACATTTAGACCCTCCTGCCTTCCTAGGTCTGTCGTCAAAATGAACAGGAGCCAGACTCTCTTCCCAAGCACCCCCGATTCAACTACAAGAGTAGAGAATACGTTCAACAGATGATCCACTACATACCAGCTGCTCTTCAGAAGCGCGACCACCTGTCTCGAAATTTTTCTTGCCATGTACCCAACATATGCTACCACCTGGGAGGTGCTGGACCTGCTGATGCAAACGTATACATCCTTCCAGACTGCGTGGAAGACCAGCAAACTAAGAGTGCCATATTCAGCTTTCTGTTCGGCTGGTTTCAGAAATTGCCCCAGGATTTTTATGAGTCCCCAGACCTGGCTGTTTTGAGTCAGTTCAGAGAGTACGTGAGGCTCAATTTTCCTCCCCCAGACGTGGACACCCAAGCCAGGGAGCCGCTCTCCATGCTGGAGGATCGGGAGGCCATCGCACTTAAACCTGAGGAAGATTGTGCAACAACACCAGATCCCCCAGAACATGATGCCTGCGGGAGGCAGGAGACTGGTTCTGAGGCCCGCTTCTTTGGCAGAGCCACAGGGAGACAAGCAACCCTGAGAGGACACTGAGCTTGTGAAAAGAGCAGTTCTGGATCCCTTTGAACCAAAAGCCACAATAGAGTGGCTTCCGACTTTAGATCAATCTCTGCCCACATCAGCTGATACACAGTCACCTGGAGATGTGGCTGCAGATGAGGCTGCAGTTGAGGCTGCAGATGTTTCACCTGCCAGGCAGTTATTTGTATCTTACACTGTGCAGTTAGGTACACCAGATTTCGTTTCCCTCTTCCTGAGGTTGACATATAGTTAGGTGAATGATTTGCAGAGTTCTACCCAGCTGAGGTTCCCCACCTAAGCTTATATCATGTTTTTTAGAGAAAATATCTTATTGTTTTGTTGGATTCTTTGGTTTTCAAATTGTTGTTTTCATTGTTGGGTTTTTATTTATGTTTGGATATTAATAAAAGTGAATTATCTACTCTTAAAAAAACTGCTTCTTTGGAACACATTAAAAATATCATTGCCATTTTTCTCAGAATAAATAAGCAAATAAAAATGGATGGAATTACAATTACTGGCTGTGAGAATTCTAACCTTGGAGGAATTGAAGACAATTAGGACTAGGCGCACCTACAACGCACTTTCCAGCCGAGAATGAGCTCAAGCTGTGGGTCTGCAAAGCAGAACACATGATGCTTCTACTAGGGCTTAATATGGGTTTCAGAAAGCAATATTCAAATCGGTGATTTTTATTGCTTAGACAAATTCATTTCCATAAGTTAAATGTATTCATAACATTTTGAAGTTTATTAAATTCTAAAACGCATCGCCACAAATATTTAGCCATGCATGCCGCTGCCGATTGTAGCTCCATCACAGGAAACTCGGCACGTTTCCAATCAGATGTCGCTACCATGTCCAACACAGAACTCTTTTAAACACAGACCTTCTGTGCTGAAGGATCGTGAGTCTCCAGATAAGCATATTTGAGAGAGGGCAAAGTAGGTGTTGATGCAAAACCATTAGTCCAGGCTAAGAAACCTGAAGGTCATGGTCATCTCCTAATGGCGTGGTGCCATCAACAGCCAGAGACTGCCTGCACACACATCAACCCATACACACACTCACATCCAAGATAATTATGATAGCTGACACTCTCTTCTTCTCCCTCAGGTTCTCTCTCTTCTTTCTTTCCTCTCTCTCTCTCTCCTCCCTCTGTGTGTATGTTTGTGCCACGTATAGTTTCTCATTGTTTTTATTCCTTGATCATTGTATACATGGATATGATGAATTTCCATCATTTTCTCCTCCTTTCACATTCCCCTTTGTCTTCTACTGAAACCTCTTCTGCATAAGCCTCCTCCTGTAGGGAACCATGAGACTCACCCCTCACCGAGGGATTGTGGGCACTTTATGGATGGTGGAGGGGAAGTGGTCATTGATGGGACATCTGGCTTCTTGATAATCACCTGTTCTCAGCACTCTGACCAGCTAGGACTCTCCACAGCAACCATGACACTCTAAAAATAAGCTTCTCTGACCAAGGCTGGGAGTAGACTTAATATAAGGGTATTATATTCTTCTAAACATAAATATTTAGAAGGCACTTTACCTGCATGCCCAATGAGTTACGTATATCTCCGCAGTCATTTCTCTCTCTTTTTTTTTAACCAGATTTATAGCACCAGCCATTAATTTTCTCCTTTTTGAGTGGGCCTCAAATCCAATTACTAGTCACTTGGTTACCCCTAAAACATTCATACCACTATTGTGCTAGCAAGCCCAGCTTGCCGGTCAAGGTTCTTATCATACATAAAATGTATAATAAATGTGGCATGGGTCACAGTGTGTGAAGACCTTTGAAAACCTGGTGGCACTAGAGATACTAGCCAGCAGGGAGGACATTTCTAGTTCAGTTCCAGAAGGCTGTCCGTGTCCTTTATGTGGTGTCTTTTGTTGCGTGTAATTTTAAAAACATGCTTTCTCTTTCTTGGGAGCTTTCCCCGAACTCCAGGCTATGCTCCGAGACTAGCAGCCACCACGTCTCTGTCGGCCCCTCCAGTTGCCAGCTGACGTTTTCCGGAGAACGCCGTCCGTTCTTCTGACTGGCTTCACCAAACTGCCAACAACCGAAACCGCGGGGAACTGCTGTTCGTGTGCCACCCGCTAACGGCCCTGTCTTCTCCTAACCCCCTTAGCCCTGAGGAAGGAAAACACTAGAGACTTTTATTATTTTAAAACTGGCCTGATAACTCAATGGCTGGGTGAAGAATTTCCTATCTCAGTCTTAACCTTGGCCTCTGCCGGTGGTGGAGGCTGCATACTATAGGTGCTCCCAGAGACCTACATATCTTCGGCTTCCTATCTGCTCCACAGCCTGGTCCAAAGCCCCAATCCTCCCTTTGTCCCCTTCTCTTCTTCCTGGGTCCCGGAAATCCCACCTTTTACTCTTCGCCCAGTGATTAGCCTCTGCTGTCTTTATTGACATAATCAAGAAACAATTAGGGAACCAGATTTTACTATCAGCTCCTCTCCCTACAGTCTTTAGAAATAAGGTCTTATTAATCTAGTTTATATCGGTGACCAAGAGCAAAGGCAATAGCTTCTATTGTTAAACTAATGAAGTCTTGGTGAGTATGTGCACATATACACATTCATGTGCAGGCTAGTAGGTCAATATCACATGCTCCCACTCATTCTCTACCTTATTTTTACAGACAGCCTCTCGTTGAATCTGGAGCTCTTCAGTTGGGCCACACTGGCGGTCCTGCAACCCCAGAGCATCCTCCTCTTTCTTCTGTCTCTGTTCTGAGACTACAGGCACAGACACTTAGCTCTTAGACGGTGCTGGGATTGAACTCAAGTTCTCATGCATGTGTGGCAAACACCTTACTGAGCCTCCCTCTACCCCCTAAGATTTTCTTTCTCTTTTTAAGTATGTAATAATGTACTAAGAAAGATCATTAAATCTAATTAGTTTCTCTTTATCTTAATTTCTATGTTTTCTATATATTACATCCTGACTTCAGTTTCTCTAATTTCTGAGTTTGTCTCCTTTTATATGGGTGTTTTGTTCCTTGGTTTCTGTTTCTCTCCAGTTTTCTGGCCAGAGTGGCCTGTGGTTGAGTGGAGGGTCTCTGTGTGAGTTGGGAGCTGGACTTCTGATGGCCAGGATGGCCTCTTGTTGGGCAGGGGATTTCTATTCAAGTTGGGAGCTGGTGTTCTGTCCGTTGGTGTGGCCTCTGGTATAGCTGGGGTCTTCCACAGAAATTGGGGGCTGGGAGTTAGTGAAATGGGGGGAGAACTTATTGGAGGCAAGCTGTGGAGACAATGAGATGGAGGGCAGTCCACCTGTGAGCAGCCTACCAAGGGTTCTGGGAGGAAACATGGTCTTTGATGGATGGAACAGGGGTCTTTCACCAGAGGTGTGGGCTTAATTGGGGAGGGGACTTACTTGGTGTTATTGGGGCTGGATTGCCTGAGGTGGAAAGGGGTTTTCTCTGGAGTCCTCAGCTCTGCTATGGTGATGAGAAGAGGAGAGTCAGTTGGGCATAGTCTAAGAATTTCTTTTAACACAGAAAAATTGAAAGTTGTAGCAGTAGTTAGCTGTCTGCTATAGATCCCAGTGGGTCACATGTGCACACCTGGCCAGGAGCTATCAGGATTTGTGAATAGAACACACACACACACACACACACACACACACACACACACACACACACCAGTTAATTTTGACATGCCTTGACTAGCTCAAAAGTTGGGCATTCCTAAATCTTCCCCTGCTAGCAAATACTCCCCTCCAGTACTCCTGAGACTCCTAAATCTTCTTCTCCCACCCCACTCCCAATGGGGAAGTGGACAGTGGCCACCTCCCCGAATTCTTCCATGGCTGTTTGCCTTTCTCTCCTGCAGCTTTCCCTTAGGAAAGGTTGCATCCTTCCACCTGCTTCCCCGTCGAGGCAATTCTCTTTCTTCCTTTCTTCTAGTTCCTAGCCTGTAAAAATCCAAAGGTCCTGCTGCAGTCTACATGCCCAGCCATTGGCTGTTGGCTCTTTATTGGTCTGTCAAAACCCAACTGGGACAAGAACCTTTGGCATTAACACATGTAGATTCCCGATTTGGGGGCTGGATTAATTCAAAGCATTGGAACCAGTCCCCAACAGAAAATGACTCGGATGTCCAGGCAATCAAAAAGACTTTACTGGGAAACACCAAAATCAATCAATCAATCAATCAATCAATCAATAAAGGCCCACATTTGTTCAGGTTGGCATGCCTGAGATGAACCTAGTGCATTTTTCTCTCTATGTGGAAGACTGTCTAATAGCACTTCTTGGGAAATTTCTTTCAAACTCTCTGTACTCTAGTCTGGAAAGGAAGAGTGTATGTTCTTTCTATGTAAGGACTATAATTTAGTTCTAGATTTTTCTCTGTGTTTTTTTTTTTCCTTTTAAGATCATTTCATCTCCCTTCCATAGACTGAATTTCCCTTGAATAGTTCCACAGGACAAACAAATCAAAATACAAAATAATACATTTTTAATATACACAAAAGAAATGTAATAATAAATTCACATTTTAAGTTGGGAACGACGAGTAAACGTCAGTGTATTAGGATAAATTAGTATATAACCAAAATTGACTTAAAGCAACCTTTATATATCTCATTAAGCAGGGAATTGTTGATTTATACACTAATACTCACACACAGAAAAGCATGATATTCTGAGAACTGAAGAAAAGAACAAAAAGAAAATTTGCATGTGAATAGCCAAGCATTCAAATGATTTTACTTTTAAGATAATCATCAACTTCTAAGCAATATGTGGTGTTGGGGACTATGACAGAGATAAGACAGTTTTTCTGCTTGCTGTGGACTTTATTCCTTTGGTTTAACATCAACCTCCATATAGTAAGTACAATATATATGTAAATAGATTTTTTTTGGTGCTGGGGATTAAATAAGAATGAAGCAAATAAATTCTGTTTCTAGCTATAATAAGGGAACTCTGTCACAGTAGGTCTCTTGCCAGAAGCAGCTATAAAACTGGACAAAATATGTGGACTATTACATTTGTACACCAAAGAAAAAGAACAGGGCTTTAGTCCCTGAAAGGACAGAAACGGGAGAGGAGCTCTGCAACTGTTCCTGCCTCTCGCCTGGCATCACTTCTTAGGCTGTGGTTTAGAAGGAAACCCCAACACAATGCAGCAGTCCTCCTTCTGAATTCAGAGCCACTGAGATGTGAGAACTTGACAGTGTTGAGTGAGGCGTGGAAAGCAGAGGAGCTTCTGAAATCTGTAGAGATGCATCTTCCCTACCCTAGGAGTGTCTGGTTGACCAGTGAGCTGTGTATATGCAGCCTGAAAATTTCTGAAGCAGAATTTTGAAGTAGAAGCTTAAACGTTCTTTGGAAAGTTGGTTGGATGGTATTTTTCTGGAGTAAACACATGAAGGGACATTTAGCTGAAGTGGACACAGGTGAAAGACTTAGGCAGACACGTGAAGAAATATTTAGCTAAAGCAGACACAAGTGAAAGAATGTTCTGCTAAAGCAAGCACATGAAAGGACACGTGATGAAGGATTCTTCACTAACCATGCATGTATTGGTCCACCTTATATTACGTAGTTGAACTACATTTGTCAGAACTATATAGAGAGAAAAACTTCAAACATCAAAAAACTTCTGGTGGTGTACTCTGCAGTTTCTTGCCAATTCCACAGACTCTGGCTGATTGGCAGAGTGATGTCAGCTGAGACAGACTCAACGTGCTGAGATAAGACATATGCTGAGGTAAGACCCATATAAGACACATGTCTGAAGGGAGTATAAAAAGGACTCGATGGATAGTGACTGAGGCTGAGCTTGGCTTGCTTATACAACTAGCTGTGCAATGCTTGTTGGTCTCCATGTCTTCGCTGATCTTCACTTCACAGAGAGAGGCACAGATGAGAACCTCTCCTGGTGTTCCTGCTGGTCCCTCTTACTGACTCATGCTGAGGCCGGGGCCTGGTGGTCTATGCTAGGTAACACCACCACTGCTCTTTGTTATCCCAACCCTTCAGAACTGGACTGCTGGTGTATCCATGAAGTGCTTGTGACTGGATAGAGCTGCTGCAGCTGACTCCTGTGAACTGAACTGTTGATTTCCTGAAAATGAGGATAGGATTTGCTCCAAAGAACCCTTTCTGAACAGGTCCACTTCCCCCTCATAGTCATTCTTTTCCACTACCTCTGGTGTGTGGTGGGCTACAAGGGAGGTTAAAGTGTTTAAGAACCATCATTAAAAATAGGTTTTGAAAAATTAAAGTTACAGACCTTGGTGGGAAGAGAACACAAATGTTGTAGTCTCAGAATATTGAAATATTACTGTAGTTACCTATGTTGGGTGATTCAAACTTAGAAGCTATGGAAGTAGAAATCATATGTAACATATAGTAAGTATATCTGTAAAACATGTGAGATTTGTGTATGCATCTAGAGCTTCTGAAAACAGTGTAATTATCTACTCCCAATCTAAGGGTGATGTCATCAAAAAAGTTCATGTCCCAGGAGCAGGCTGAGCTGTGTATAGATTCTGTTGCCTCAGTAGCACCCTATTTTGAAATAGCTTCTCTATCTACATTTATCTCAGTTTTTCCATGGTTTGTCACACTTGCAAAAGTAAAAGACTTTATTAAACACTGCAGAATCAGTAGAAGCTCCAGAAAGGCCATGCCTTAGAATAAGGATTAGAATAAGGATAAGCTAGTCATAAAGTTTACTCTTAGTCTTGAAAGAATCAAGGCTGTCAGCAAGTTAAGTACTTGACTATGGGAATAGCACATAATAAACCTTTTAAAGATGCTGATAACGTCCACTTAGTAAGGAAGCTTCCTTAATGCTCAGCAGTTAATTTAAAAATCCCTACTAGATTTGCAAATGGAGAGCGAGGAATTTCACCTCCAATTATAACATCCAGGTCTTCCCATTATTTTAAATCAAAAGCTCTTAAAGCTGCATGGACACTGGAAGACGCTTTGGTAGTTTCTCATCTGATACAAACCTGGACCTACCAAAGAAGAGACCCGGTTGCCTTTTGATCACTCTGTGGAGTTTTCCTTACTACATTTTTATCACAGGAGGAATCAAGAGCAGGTGAGGTGGCTCAGTGAACAGCCGCTGATGGCCCAAGCGAGATTCCCCAAATCTACGTGAAGGAGAGAACAGACTCTCGAAAGTCATTTTCTGACCTCCACGTATGTACCATGACACACAAAGCACATGTGTGGAAATGAATGCATAAACAAGAACAAAATAAAAACACAGAACTAAGCATAATAATATATATCAATTTTTAAGAAGGTTGAAGAATGTCACCATATCAGGAAAGACTTTGTCACATGCTATCGTATTTCCTTATTACTGTCCATTCTTCTCAAGACAGCAGCTATTTCTGTTCTCTTGACACTCATTTCCCTAATAATGATATGTACCTCTCAAAAGAACCCTATATTCCATATATCTCTCCCTCCTGTGTGAAGATGTGCATATCAGCATCTGAACGTGCCTTTCTGTATGTTTCTGTGCCCCTGTAACTAACTTGTGCTCTATTCCCATTAAGCTGTCTGTTAACAATCCGTTCTGCTAAGACTCTGGAGAACACTTTCCCCTTGACCCCAAGAGGTAGAACACTGTGATCCACAACCCGATCGGCAGTTCATTCAATAAGAACAGACTCAGAAATGACGCAGATTATGAAATAATTTGCTTATAACTTCAAAGGGTCTATTGTATTTGCGAGTTTCGATTTCAAAGAAAGAGAAGAAAAATTAAGAAATCTCAACCAAGAAACTGAAACTACTGAAAGGAAATGTGAGAGACCATGAATGCAACAGCAAAGTTTAGAAATTTTAAAAAACTGAGCTTATCAGCAGGTTAGAAACTGAACAAATTATCAGTAAACTGAAGAGAAAACAGCGGAAATTATACAAACTAAAGGATAGAAAGAAGATTAAGCTGAAAAATAATACTGAGATCTCAGTCACCAATCACACATTTCTAAGGAGACTTAAGAGACTCAATAAAACCTGAAGAGGGTAAACAGGAAGACCACACCAGCTAGGTTGGAGCAGACATGCAGATCTGCTGATGGGTATGTGATGGGGGATTTATTTTAAGGATTTGATTTTAAGAAAAGTTAAGCACTCTATAAAAGGTACATTGGCAAATTAGACACAACGTTACCAAGGAAATAAAAGCACAAAGTTATCATATTAATGGAGCCTATGAGGAAAATTAAAATTCCCGAGGAAGAACCAGAGGCCAGAGACACAAACAAGGATACCTGTTTGCCTTGCTTGTTGCTGTTAATGATAGAAACGAATCGCAGGCTGAGGTGATAGCTGGTCCCTAGAGCTACTCGTGACTGTGCCTGGGATATTTCTGCAAGCCCAGCTGTTTCTCTACAATATCAACTAAGTTACCAGCTGATCAGGAGAGACAAGCATGTTCTAGAGCAGTGCCTGGAACCATACCAAACACGATAAAGTGTGGTTGTAAGTTCACTTCTACTTTCCCAATCCCACACAGATTTCTGCTGAAGCCATTCTTAAGCTGAGGCCGCGTGGTTAAGTGACTCTGAGAAGCATTACAGTTTAACTAGGATGGCCCAGAACAGGTACCAGAGTCTACTCCTTTATAATGTGGTGATGCTTCCATGTATACCTCACTTTAACCACATTTGTCATCAAAAAGCAATAGTAACAGGCCAGAGAGATGGCCCAGTGGTTTAGGGCATTGGTTGCTCTTCCAGAGGACTCAGGTTCAATTCCCAGCACCCACATGAAGGCTCACAACTCTCCAGGGGATCCAGCACTCTCCAGACACATGTATAGGCAAAACACCAATGCACATAAGACAGAAATAAATCACTTTAAAAAGTAATAGTAAAATTATTTATATGGTACAAATGTCAGGCATATAACTAAAAAATATATTGAAACTTTTTCCCAAAGAAGATAAAAAATTTTATTCAAATTTAATATTTCTTTTTCTCTATCTGAATCACACTCTTCCTTTGACAAACCATAACTTAAAATTGGAATGTAGATTTAGTTCTTATTAACATTATCTAACATCATATTATCATGCTTAGTAACCAACTTATACACACATAAAAGCAAATAAATGCTCAAATAAGTTAGTGCTTATTTCTGTACTTGGTCACATGATTTTAGCTAATATTTGTAACTTCCTTCTTCCTTTGACCTCTCATTCCCTTTGGTTTCAAGCAAGCACTTTGGCTGCTTAAAGTTCTTTGTCTAATGCAATAGTTATCAACCTGTGGGCTTCAACCCTTGGGGTCAGGTGACATTTTCCTAGGGGTCACCTAAGACCATCAGAAAACACAGATATTTACATAATGATTCATAACAGTAGCAAAATCACAGTTATAAAGCAGCAATGAAAATCATTTTGTGGTTGGGGGGTCACCACAACTTGAGGAACTGTATTGAAGGCTCACAGCATTAGGAAGGTTGAGAACCACTGCTCCATTGGAATAAATTAAACTTTAACAAGGAGGAAGAGGAGGAGGAAGAAGGGGAGGAGGGGGAGGAGGAGGGGAAGGAGGAGGAGGATGCAGAGAAGGAGGAGGAAAGAGACGAGGAAGGGGGAAGATGAGGGGGAGGAGGAGACAGGGGGAGGAGGGGGAGGGAAGGAAATCATCTCAGAATACTGCTGAGGAACTGGCTAACACCAGTCCCCACCAGTTGGGCAGCTTATGTCTAGTAAATTCCTTCTTGGTTGGTTTCATGTTTGACACCAGGAAGCAGGCTAGAATTCATTCTCATGTGTTATTTCCCTAGGCTATAATCCATGTTCACTGGTCTCCAAGGGGTTGTGCGTGCTGTCAACGCTCAGAACCTCTAGTAGTGCTCATAGTGTGTGCCTAATGTCTGCCATTCTTATTCAACCAGTGAATTAAGTCACTCCTGAGGCAACAAATAGAAATGGTGGTGCTTTAGGCTAACAACAACAGAGAAGAATAAAACAGAAACATTTCTTAAGATCAAAGCAAACACAATAGAAAATTTAAAAATGAAAATAAAATGTATAACAAAGTGTTATGAAAGCCACAAAATAGCCACCACTCTCTCTTTTTATGACTGCAGGGCTGCTCTGATGTCCGGGACAGCCAGCCACTTGGAGAAGCTGGCACGATTACATTCTATTCATTCAGAAAACTCCCTCAGTGATATAGACCACAGCTTATTAATCATTTAGAGCAAAATTTAAATAATGGTGCTATCTCTCTAGTGAGTCACAATTTTATGATTTCATAACATACATGTTCTCACTTCTCCTTTTGTTCCTCCTTCTTAAATTGAGGTTTTAAAAATTCTCCATTTGTGTGTTTAAGTTTGCCTAGACTATTTGTATACCTGTAGCTAGTCCTGATAGCACCTAGCTGATACTTTCACTGATGCCTCCTGGCCAAATGCTACTTTGAATCATGTATTTATTTGTCTGTGAAAATTATTTGACATTTCTATTTTGAATTTACTAGTTGAGAATTTTCATTAGGAAATTGGCTGGGCCATCTCCCAAAGAGCCCAAGGGGTTTTCTTCTTGTTGTTATTGTTTGATTGGTGTTTGTTTTTACCCCTCCTGAGGACTTCTTTTGTTTTCTTTTGAATGCCACTCCTACAACACGACCTGCCGTGGAGGCGGAGCTTTCATTATAGCCCTGCTGAGCTGGAAATCTACACACCAGTTCTCTTTCATTTGCTCATTAATGTAACAAATAATCATTACTTGAGTGCCTCTGTAGATACTTGGCAAACAGTTTTGAGCAAGATGAATGTAGCCCCTCCCTAATAAAATTTAAAATGTCTTGTTACATGGGTGATAATCTGAATAATGATCTAGTTGAGAATGGTGAATGCCATGGGGGGTGGGGGGAACAAGAGAAGACTGGAGACATAGCCCAGTTGTGACATTCTTTGCCGTACAGGCATAGGGACATGGGTTAATCTCCAGGATCCCAGGGCAAAGCTGGACAGTGTCATTTGCTTGTAATCCTAGCACTGGGAAGGCAGCGACAGGAGACTACCCAGGGCTGCTGATGGGCCAGCTTTCTCTAGCTGGTGCGCTCCAGGGCTAGAGCCTGTCTCTGAAGCAACGTGAATGGCTTTTGAAGAATAAAACTTAAGGTTGACCTTGGAACTTGACATGTGCATACACATATGTACCTGTGTAAACACACACACATACACACACACTCACACTCACACAAACAAAAAAGAAAAAGAATATATGGTACTATATACAAAGTCATCCTGTTGAGAGAGAGCAATGTGCCTTATTAATCAGGGTTTATTCTCCTCTATGGGGTCAGCATGAGTGTTGGGGGGCACTGTGGCTGAGCACTGTCATGGTTTACTCCTGCTGAGTCTAGCCTATCCTGTCATTATCAAGCAGACAAACTCTATGCGGGTATAATACTTTGCCTAATATGTCAAAATTCCAGTTTTCATGTGTGGACTCTGTAAGTCCTTACAGTTTCAGAACTATTGCATTTACTTATTAATTATGACAGGTCACATATGCCTCGCACACTGAGAAGCTCAAGGGCAGGTTGGAGACGTTAATTCTCCTTCTACTGCATAGATCCAGGGTATTGAATTTGGGTCATCGAGCTTGGCAGCCAGTACCCTAATCCACTGCACCATCTCTCTGGCCCCAAAATTTGCAATTTAACTTCAAATTTTATCTATCCTATTTAAAATTCTCTTCTTAGAAGATAGTATCTTGTGGTTTCATAAAATGTGCTTAGTTATTATTTGTGGGTAAAATAGTGAAAGAAAGAAGCCTTGTGGGTAAGATGCTAGACACCGATGTCGCTCTGAGTTACAGAACACTCAAGGAATTCATGTTTCCTCAACAAATGACTCATTATACTTGCACAGTTTTGNATCAGTATCACCAGGAAGCAAATAGTGGAAGAAAGCCAAGTTAACAAGGACATCCTTCACCAGTGCAGAGTTTTTTCTCATAGGCTAGAGGGGTGAGTTTTTAAATGTTAATTACTGAAACCTATTAGAAGGAGTGTTGATATCCTGGGTTGCCAGTCTGAATTGATTAAACTTGAGTGCCAGGGCTTAGGTTTGGTGTGTGTGTGTGTGTGTGTGTGTGTGTGTGTGTGTGAGAGAGAGAGAGAGAGAGAGAGAGAGAGAGAGAGAGAGAGATTGTATGTATGAATGTGTATGTGTGTATGTCTATGTTAGTGTGTGTGAGGAGAGTGTGTGTGTGGTATATATTTGTGTATGCATATGTGTGTAGTGTGCATGAGTGTATGTATGGGTGCATGTGTGCATGTATGTACGTGTATATGTGTGTGTACAGGTACACTGAGACTTGCAAATGGAGATCAGAGAACAGACAGCCTTGGATAGTCATTGACTTCCTACTTATTTGAGGTGGAGCCTCTTTACTGAGCTGCACTGAGCCCAGGAGCTCCCAGCAATTCCCCTGTCTCTGCTTCCTACCCTGTTGTAGAAACACTAGAACTACAGATGCCTGCTGTCTCATCCTGCTTTCCTCTGGGCCCTGGGTATTCAGACTCAGGTCCTCACACATGTATGTTAAATACTTATGCACTGAGCCATTTCCCTATCTCCTTAGGTGGTTTTTGTTTGCTTGCTTCTTTTCTTTTTTTTAACAGTTTAGCCAATAGATCTAGAGGAATGAAAGCTGTGGAGAAGACAATTAGTGGGGCTAAAAGTAAAAAAACAAGAGGAAAGAAAGAAAGAAAGAAAGAAAGAAAGAAAGAAAGAAAGAAAGAAAGAAAGAAAAGAGGGAGGGAGGGAGAGGGGAGGGAGGGAGAGGGGAGAGAAGGAGGGAAGGAAGGAAGGAAGGAAGGAAGGAAGGAAGGAAGGAAGGAAGGAAGGAAGGAAGGAAAGAGGAAGAACAGAAAAGGTCTAGATTACAATTATCAGCCAAAGTATGTTACAAGAAAGCCATGGGAGTTCATCTTTCCAGACAAGAGAGTCATAAAAATGAATGAATCCAATAAAGTACAGACTTAAAAAAAGTCTCTGATATTGCTGGGCTGCCACTTACCATAACTCATTTAATATGTTATGGTAGGTAGTCTGAGCATAGAGATGTTGCAAAGTTTATAGGAAACTCCATAGGAAAGTTGAAACTCATAAAGCAAGACAGACATATTGCAGCCACCTGGATCAAGTCTGTCACATAACAGTTTCCCTATAAAGGACTGTTGATATATCAGCCTCTCAGCTTCAAAGGCATCATAGTGCAGCATGAATTTCTTATGAGGTGCTTTCTAAATATCTTCCTTTATCTTCTAAATGTAACTTTTGGCTACGTTCTGGAACTTATCTTCTCCTTTATTGCGTTATAATGAGCAGCTGCACACTGAGTTATTACTTCAGCCTCCCTTCTCTTTCCACATTTGCTCTTGAAACTTTACAAGGAATAACACGAGGATTATATTTTTAACATCCAAGTCTGATTCTGACGTCACCCTATCCTAAAAGAGCAGAGAGCAAAAAGGAACTTCAGGAAGTAAGCCCTGGAGGCAGAGTCCACAACACGATTTTGCTGGACATGAAAGGCTATGGCTGCAGGGGAAACTGAGTTGGATAAGAGACACACAGATCTCGGAGAAGAAATCTGTAGGTCTTAGGTCTCTGCAGGTTATGTTTATGGAAGAACCAAATGATTCTGGAATATAATAGGGGCCCAAAATATTACTATTACTATTCCAGAGAATGTTTGTTGACAAAAACAAGTTGGAAAGTATCACCCAGAAAATACACATGAAGGTGACAATCTAACCACTATTCTCAAAAATTTCATTGCAGAAAAAAAAAAAAAGGCAGGGAATTTGCAGGAGTCACAGGGAGTGGCTTTCCATAACCAAAGCCCCCTTTCTAGGTTTGTGTTGTCCTAGCTATTCACCGAACAAGAGGCCCGGATCCAGAATGAGTAACTCACCACACTAGTGATCAGTCTTCAAGTCTGATTCTCATTATTGTACTCTAAAAAGTGCCCCTGTCGGGCACCAGACAGTAATATTCTGTGTGTCCTTCTTATTGGAAGAGAGAGTGTCGGGGCAGGAGAATGGAACACTACCCAGAGAGACAGATTCCCAGCCCCATAATGGCGTTGCTTTACAGGCTTCAAATTTCTGGCGTTTAACACCCCTGTGCCCTTCCTCCATGAACCATCTGTGAGCTTAGCCAAGACATCCAGTAAAACTCATCGCAGCTGCCCTTGCTTCCTCCTTCTCTGCAACACCACACACACACACACACACACACACACACACACACACACACACGCATGCTGAAATACTTTAAATCTATGTGATTATAACGACATTATGTTAGTTGCTTATTCAGCAAACATGCTGGTTTATGTATCATATCTCCAAGTCTTGATATCTACCACAAGGAAGTACATATAACACTTGTCTTGTAATTCAGAATATCTGAACTGGTTGGTAATAAAGCTGGAGTCTCTGTAGGGAGCCTGATCCTGGGTGCTCATTCTCCAAACCTAAGTTTCCTAAGACCTGTCCCTGCCCATACTCACCCCGAGTTACAGGAGGAACCCAGGAGAAATCCAGCTGTTAAGGTAAGTTAAAGCTTGGATGTGTTGTCTCTTCGGAGCTACTCCAAGGGATTATAACTATCTAGTGGGAAAATAAGTTTAACAATTAAGATGGGTTTTGACAGCAATCGTTGGTTGGTAGAATATAGGATTTATTGGAAGAAACAAATAATAAAAGACTGTCTGGGGGCATTACATCATTCTAGGTTTACCAGATGGCCCTAGGAACTATAAGGAAGCAATGGTGTGAACCAGCAATATGTGCATGACGTGGTGACTCATGGAAAGGGTCAAAGTGACTACCTGGTTTATAAGAGTAATGATCTGTGTGTACATATGTAGACATATACACACACTTGTGCACTCGGGCGCGCAAGCACACACACACACACACACACACACACACGCACACACATACACACACAAGCAGGCACACAGCACTCATGCATGTACCTATAGGGTTACATTCATAGCTGGACCTGAAATCTGTAGTCCTCAACTTCAAGTGTTACCTTTACCTTCAGTATTCAGGTTTCAATTCCCCATTAACCATTTACACTGTAGACTAAATGATCTTGTTATTTTCCCCATTGGTCCACCTCCTGAAAGTCTAGGCATATATACTTCTTACTTGGTAGATATTCCCTGCTATATTTCTGTAAGTGAAAGTATAAAATGGATATTGGAGACAAATAGAATAATAGATATCCTTTATTGGATTTATGAACCAAATTCTTTGCCAAGTTCTTTATCTGGATTGCTTGTAAATGACTACAACATCCTTTTGAGCAGACATGATAATTGTACTTTTAAAAGTATAGAAACTTTTTGAAAGTCATAGGGCCTTAAAGGGATCAAAATGTACTGTTACCAAATGTGCCACTTTGGCATAAGGATTATTCTGAGTTGGAGGCAACTGAGAAAATCAGGGAGGGAGTTCTCTGTTCTCACTCTGTATTCTTAAAAGCAGGTCACAGAGCACCTCTGTAAAGGTTTCTCCATCTCCCCTGCTAAAGAAGAAACCTGCCCTTGTGGTAGCACATGGAGTTACCACATTATGTATTATGGAGTTAATACATATAAGATTCTATATAATCAAATCTGAATGAATAATGCCTATCTATCATTGTGTTTTCCTTATATATTTAGTTTCCCCAGAATGTCCTGCCCTTAGAAGGCTAAAGCTCCTTTTATCTGTCTAGTATTTTTTTCTTCATACTTAATTATCTCTTAATAAAATACTATGTAGGCCCCAAGTCTATACATCTTTAGTTATTTTTTCTTTTCTTTAAATACCTGTACCAATAAAAATGTCAATATCAAATACACACTGTATGCTGATATTCTGTCAGTATCTTTTGTTGTTGTTATTCTTCATTTAATATGAAAACTTTACTCACAGAATATCAGAGGGTAGAGGGAACAATTCTTCTCCTATAGAAGCTGCAAGTGGCAAGGCCAGTATTACATCCTCTGCCTGTATCCTCTAGAGCCCACACTCCTAATTATTATTAGTAATACAATGATGAATTATTAGAACCATTGTGAATCTCTAATTGGAACTGAGGTGAGGACATTTTTTTACCTTCTCTCTCATGGAACAGCTTTTCAGCTGCTGTAATTTACCTGTCAAATGGAGATATTACTGGCTTTCCTGGGTGTTTATTGGGTGATTCAGAGGTGGTCTCTGGTTGTAACATTCTTTCTTTTTTTCCAATTTTTATTAGATATTTTCTTCATTTACATTTCAAATGCTATCCCAAAAGTCCCCTATACCCTCCCCCATCCCCCATCCGGCTCCCCTACCCACCCACTCCAACATCTTGGCCCTGGCTTTCCCCTGTACTGGGGCATATAAGGTTTGCATGACCAAGGGGCCTCTCTTCCCAATGATGGCCAACTAGGCCATCTTCTGCTACATATGCAGCTAGAGACACAAGCTCTGGGAGTATTGGTTAGTTCATAATGTTCTTCCACCTATAGGGTTAGAGACCCCTTCAGCTCCTTGGGTACTTTCTCTAGCTCCTCTATTGGGAATCCTGTGATCCATCTAATAGCTGACTGTGAGCATCCACTTCTGTGTTTGCCAGGCACTGGCATAGCCTCACACGAGACAGCTATATCAGGGCCCTTTCAGTAATATCTTGCTGGCATATGCAATAGTGTCTGCGTTTGGTGGCTGAATATGGGATGGATCCCTGGCTGCAGCAGTCACTGGTTGGTCCATCTTTTTGTCTCAGCTCCACACTTGATCTCTGTAACTCCTTCAATGTGTGCTTTGTTCCTAATTCTAAGAGGGGGTGAAGTGTCCACATTTTGGTCTTCATTCTTCTTGAGTTTCATGTGTTTAGCCAATTGTATCTTGGGTAATGTAGGTTTCTGGGCTAATATCCACTTATCAGTGAGTACATGTTATGTGAGTTCTTTTGTGATTGTGTTACCTCACTCAGGATGATACCCTCCAGATCCATCCATTTGCCTAGGAATTTCATAAATTCATTGTTTTTAATAGCTGAGTAGTACTCCATTGTGTAAATGTACCACATTTTCTGTATCCGTTCCTCTGTTGAAAGACATCTGGGTTCTTTCCAGCTTCTGGATATTATAAATAAGGCTGATCTTTGACAAGGGAGCTAAAACCATTCAGTGGAAAAAAGATAGCATTTTCAACAAATGGTGCTGGCACAGCTGGCGGTTATCATGTAGAAGAATGGGAATTGATTCATTCTTATCTCCTTGTATGAAGGTCAAGTCTAAGTGGTTTAAGGAACTCCACATAAAACCAGAGACACTGAAACTTATAGAGGAGAAAGTGGGGGAAAAGGCTCGAAGATATGGGCACTGGGGAAAAATTCCTGAATAGAACATGAAGGGCTTGTGCTGTAAGATCAAGAATTGACAAATGGGACCTCATAAAGTTGCAAAGCTTCTGTTAGGCAAAAGACACTGTCAATAAGACAAAAAGGCCACCAACAAATTGGGAAAGGATCTTTACTAATCCTAAATCAGATAGGGGACTAATATCCAATATATATATAAAGAGCTCAAGAAGGTGGACAACAGAAAATCAAATAACCCCATTAAAAATGGGGCACAGAGCTAAACAAAGAATTCTCAACTGAGGAATACCAAATGGCTGAGAAACACCTGAAAAAATGTTCAACATCCTTAATTATCAGGGAAATGCAACTCAAAACAACCCTGAGATTCCACCTCACACCAGTAAGAATGGCTAAGATAAAAAATTCAGGTGACAGCAGGTGCTGGCATGGATGTGGAGAAAGATGAACACTCCTCCATTGTTGGTGGGATTGCAAGCTTGTACAACCACTCTAGAAATCAGTCTGGCAATTCCTTAGAAAACTGGACCTAGTACTACTGGAGGATCCTGCAATACCTCTCCTGGGCATATATTCAGAAGATGTTCCAACTGGTAATAAGGACACATGCTCCACTATGTTCATAGCAGCCTTATTTATAACAGCCAGAAGCTGAAAAGAACCCAGATGTCCCTCAACAGAGGAATGGATACAGAAAATGTGGTACATACTTTCTATCAAGGAGAACACAACATTACTTTAAAAATCTTGAACTCCAGCCAATAAATTTTTGCTATAGACATAAACACAGCTTCAGGGTATAAATTCTTGGGCAGACTGTCAATGAATTACATCCCATGAAACTTTATGACTTGATTAAATGATTATATTACTTTATGAAACAGAGGCACTGGTTCCTTTGGTTTCCAGAAGAAATGTCAGTCCTTTGAAGACACGGGCACTGTGTGCTTGATTGACTCCTATGCACCTGGTGACTGCTGTTTTTCTCATCAATCGACTCTTCATCCAAAAGACCTAGTCAAAGGACTGTTGGGAGAGGAGCTATGTCATTTAAATGTTCATGTTTTTAAAATACTTGAAAAGTTCCAAACATGTTTTGCAAATGTAGCACTCAATGTTTGCTACCCCTTGGCAAAAGAGCAACAGCAGGCAGCTGAGAGTCCTGATGCTGCCCTCCTGGGAGCCCTCCATGGGCAGCTATGATGGCTATGCAGGTAGATGTCCTCAGGATGAGAGAGCTCAGAGACCACAGCTGCAGAGAACACCTACTCAGTGGCCAAGCGCTCGCGAGTCAATCAATCGATCCATCAATAAATAAATATATAAGCAAAACATCAAAAGCTACAACCATAACAGTGTTCCCAGACAGATTAGAATCTGGGATACATGAAGAATATACATTTCAAGACAAGATATAAATAAGATGCATTTTTTCATAAATCTTACAATTTTTCTTATAGACTCTTATTCTACCAAAAGAGAAGCATGGCTAGTTACCTGGGTCAGACAGTCTAGATGCCCACGTCCTACAGGGCAGCAGAATCCCTGCCAGCTCCAAGTTGACTTCACCTCATTCATGGTTTTGAACCTTATTTTGTTTTAATGCTTCTTTTTGTTACCATGTTCAAGGATTTTTCAAATAATCAACAATATGTCAAAGAGAAAGTTTGACTCAGGGGCCAGGCAAAGCCTGTGGATGTTCTCAGTCCTCTTTACACTTTCAATAGAACAAAAGCAATTTTTGTCCCTTTTGTGTTTAGAGCAGCAAGTGAGAAAGTGATTACTCAATAGTGACACTCCAGCACAGCCTGCACTAGGGCGCTGTCCTTTCATCAGGACCCGAGGACCAGGACCATGGGACCCATGCTTGTGTACCTGTGGAGAACATATTGTGAGCGTTCACCAAAGGCTCCTCTTCAGAACTTGCAACCACCTCGGCACCTGGGTGTGTCTTGGTTCCTGTGATGGGTCAGCGGGTGTTTGCACTATTTCTTAGTGATGATAGCACACACCTCAGACTCTGTTAAACCCCTGAAGACCGACAGAAGATGACCCAAGCCTGTCTCTGTATAATGAATAAATGAGAGAGAGAGATCACAGATTTCATGGCGTTTTGTGTTTTGTTTGTCTTTGAGTCAGGATGTCAATAGGTTGGTCAGGCTTAAACTGATTTGTAGTAAACGGATTTGTAGTACAGCCAAACCTTGAATATATAACCTCCTGCCTCAGGCTCCTGCGTGGCTGGGATTACAGACAGCACCAGACATAGCTTCTTTTCTCTTCTTTACTACTTTTTTCTTCTTTTTGTTTCTAGAATTTCCTTTGAACCACACTTGTTCAGAGAGCACCCTGTGGCTAGATGCTTTCAGGTAGAGTGAGGGGCTATCCTGGGTGCCACTTACCTCCTCAGGCCACCTGATGTGTGACTGTCATAGAAGGGCTCTGTGCAGATGCCCCAAGGTTGCTATTCCTGTGACCTGTAGTAAATCTCTGCTCTCTTCATTTACATTTTCTGATCTATTAAATAACAATAGTAAGTCCTATCTAGTCCATTTTATAGTGTCTTTGAGGGACCCCCCTCCCCAATATTGAATGTGCTTTTGTGAACGTCAATACAAGCTTAAGGAATGGGAGCATACATTTTCATAGAACAAAATTTGGAACAAGTGAGAAGGCAGAATTTGTTCAGGATTGTGTTTCACTGGCTAGGCCAATAACACCAAGACATGGGCTGACAGGGACTTTATGGACCATATTTCTTCATGAGTTGGAGACACACTCCTCCACCAAGCCTGGGGAGGAAGCTGAGCTGTCTCTGAGTGTTCCTGCCAGCCCTGAAGCGGAGCTGGGTTGAGTCTCCAGGAAGGACTGCTTACTGCCACCACACCAGGAGAGGTTGCTGGTCTATACTGCTAGCTCAGGCTTTCTCCGGTTGGTCTCAGCTTAGCTGCTATACTTTTAAATGCTCAGGAAAAGCAGTGTTATGTCATTATGGCTTTTGCCCCACCCTTGGGAGAATGCCCAGAGGATGTAGACCGCCCCCAGACAGCCCACAGGAAGCCGGACCAGAAAATGCAGAATCACTGTGTGGCCAAGCACCCGAAAGCTGATCTCACTGTCTGCTGGATTATCTCTCCCATCTAATATCTGACACTTGAGGCAATTAGAAAAGCATTTTGTCGGTCTTTACTATTGTATTTATATAATAGGTATTGGATAAATCTTGTAAAACAAGTATGAATGTTCTTGGGAGCCCAGAACTGAAATTTATTCTGATAACTGCCTACAAAAACACGACAGGATGAAAGCAACATTCACAGTATTAGAGGGTAGGGCTTGCAGGTTTAATGTCTCTCTCCTATTACCCAGATTTGAGTATGAAAAGAATAAACTATAAAGACATGTATATACATACACATGTACCACATTGAGTAACAGGATTAATTTCATGGAAATGTCCTAAGTTTTATAATACTTCTAATGCCAACATTGTCAAAATTTTTGTCAATAGTCTTTAAAATTCACAAATCATTGAGACCTCCAAAGGACCACTGTTTTGTGAATTACAACAAATTATGTATTTACTGTATTAAAAATTAAAATTGTAAAATTAAAAAAAATTAGTCCCATCAAAACTAAATGAAGCTTGTTACCTCTCAACACCATGTGGGCACACTGATAGGTACTGATGTATTGCACCACGCTGAGGAAGGAAGAAGAGAAAAAGACGAATATGCAAATTATTTTTCTTTTTAAAATATATTTTCTTTAATTTACATTTCAAATGCTATCCCCAAACTCACTCCTGCTTCCTGGCCCTGGCATTCCCCTGTACTGGGGCATATGATTTTCGCAAGACCAAGGGCCTCTCCTCCCATTGATGGCCTACTAGGCCATCCTCTGCTACATATGCAACTAGAGACACAAGCTCTGGGGAGTACTGGTGAGTTCATACTGTTGTTCCTCCTATAGGGTTGCAGGCCCCTTTAGCTCCTTGGGTACTTTCTCTAGCTCCTTCATTAGGGGCCCTGTGTTCCATCCAATAGGTGACTGTGAGCATCCACTTCTATATTTGCCAGGCATTGGCATAGCCTCACAAGAGAGTCCTATGTCAGGGTCCTGTCAGCAAAATCTTTCTGGCATATGCAATAGTGTCTGGGTTTGGTGGTTGTATATGGGATGGATCCCTGGGTGGGGCAGTCTCTGGTTGGTCTTTCCTTCCATTTCTGCTCCGAACTTTGTCTCTGTAACTCCTTCCATGGGTATTTTGTTCCCCATTCTAAGAAGGAGTGAAGTATCCACACTTTGGTCTTCCTTCTTCTTGAATTTCATGTTTTTTGCAAATTGTATTTTGGATATTCTAAGTTTCTGGGCTAATATCCACTTATCAGTGAGTGCATATCATGTGTGTTCATTTGTGATTGGGTTACCTCACTCAGGATGATATCCTCCAGATTAGCTGGAAAATCCCTGGGATACTATAAGAAGAACTTAATGGATTGAACTCAGAAGACCAGAATGCCTATATAAAGTTGAACAATAAAAGTTATTCTCAGAGGGGTATAGATGGGACCTAGGAAACTAATGAGAACTGGAATAGAGGTTATTTGTTTTATATTTAGCAAAGAATTTGTCTATATTTTGAGTTTCTTAGAACATTGAAGTAACAGACTAATTTCTCAAGGGAAACTCCAAGAACAGTATGTAGCATTCGGGGCATGGCATGGTCATTGCTTGCTGCTTTTAGCTAGATTTGCAGTGAAAATTCAGAGAAAAAAAAGTTCTTACTTTTTTCTCAAAAAAAAATTATTCTGGCTAGAAAATGAGAAAATTGAAAGTGTGAACAAGAAAAGAGTTGATTGAATACATGGGTGACATTGAAGAGAAGCCAAGCACTTCAACCAGGACAATAGGAAGTTGGCCAGACCCCACACATTGAAGGCTTCGGGTAAGGTATATAGTCAGTCAATGGGAGAGTACACGCCCAGCATGTGCGATGCCTAAGATCAATTCTCAGAATCACATACATGCACACACATATGCGCGTGCGCACATACACACACACAAACATGTAAAAAAGGGAAGAAGGAGGAGAAAGAAGAGGCAAAGATGGAGGTGGAGGCAAAGGAAGAGGAAGAGGAAGAGGAAAAAGAAGAAGGAAAAAGAGGAGGATGAGGAGGAGAGAAAAGAAAGGTTTCTTTTTCTTGAGAAAAAAGAGCCAGTGGGACTCATATACCAGGTTCCCAGAGATCAGTGCAGCCCTGGTCCCAGGCATTCCAGCTATTGTTTGAACTGGTGTCAGGTCTTGGGAACTTCTAGGTGACAGTAGTTTTTATAGGTATGTAGATTGCAAATGGAAGGCTAGGCAACATATAGGAAGATTGCATTACTTACAAGGAGTCCCTGAATAGGCAATGTGTAGGTAAAAGGCAAAGTTGCAGAAGAGACCATAAGAGCTTGGAAATGCCACAAATGCAGACTATCTGCTGAAGAAAGCTGTAGGTGATGAGTGGAATCATCCAAAGAAGAAAATACACGGGCTGAAAGCAGCAAAGTCGGGGTGGGACTGACCAAGCTAGGGGGTGGGACTGACCAAGCTAGGGGGTGGGACTGACCAAGCTAGGGGGTGGAACTAACCAAGCCAGGAGGTAGGACTTACCAAGCCAGGGGAGAGAGGGACTGACCAAGTCAGGGGGTGGGACTGTCCAATTTAGGGGGAGGGATGGACCAAGCTAGGCAGTGGCACTGACCAAGCCAGGGGATAGGACTTACCAAGCCAGGGGGTGGGACTCACCAGGCTAGGGGGTGGGACTCACCAAGCTAGGGAGTGGAATGACCAAGTTAGGGGGTGGGATGGACCAAGCCAGGGGGCAGGGTTAACCAAGCCAGGGGGTGGGACTCACCAAGCCAGGGGGTGGGACTCACCAAGCCAGGGGGTGGGATAGACTAAGCCAAAGGGTGGGACTCACCAAGTCAGTTACAATTTGCTTCAGGATATCACATGCTCAAATTGGTAGACAGGAACCTGTGGATGTAATGAGCTCACACCTAAGAGTTTGCTCTAAATTACAGGTGAGACTTTGGACTTTGAAATTATGTTGGAACTGTTAAGGTTTTGAGGACAGTCAAAAAGAACTAAATATGTACTGTCTTGCAGGGATTAAGGTGGTATATGATGGTTTAAAATGACATAGTTAAGTGTTAAGCACACAATGGGTAGACTTGGTATAGTTAATATTCATTGTCAGCTTTACTGGATATGGACAATCCTAGGAGGCTGAGATATCCTCTGGGTGAGACTGTGAATCAGGAAAATTAACTGAGTGGACCCGATTCATCCTGAAGGTAGCACTGTTCTGCTATGCCACACCCTGACTGCCATGCTGGACTAAACTCTCTCAAACTGAAAGCCAAGATTCATCTTTCCCCCTTTAAGTAGCTTCTGTGACTAGTGTAATGTCACCACTGTGCTCTGGCTACAAGATGAATCCCAAGGCGACTCCAGTGCCATGCATTGGAAATGTAATAAATGTGTGCAAATGAATGACCATCTAAGACTCCAATAGAGAAAATGGCAATTGTGGATGAAAAAGTATAAATTCTTTATTGTAATGGAAAGATTCCTAGAAATGTGGAGTTGAAAAAAAAAATCAGCTATATCGGGCCCAGAGTCATCTGAACTGAGATAGACAGGCACCAAAGACAATTATAAAATTTACTTCTTCTGTTGCAATTACAAACACAGAGATACTATTGAGCAAGATCTGCATAAAACTGACCCCTTCATTATTTCATCATGAGTGATGTGAAGACTCATGAGGGGTCCTCCTTGAGAAGCCCCACGTTCTAAGAGTAATAGGGGAGGGGTACATCATCCATGATGTAACCACTGGTAATTGACCCAGCATTCAGTAAATAACCTCCTAACTGTGCTCATACAAGCCACACTAGTGAAATTCACTGGTTCACAACAGAAAGTCAGAGGGGCCTGACTGGGTATAGCAATGGGAAGAACAGAGACAAGAAGGGAATAAGGGGTCTCAATTTGACTCAAACTAGAGTCATTGAGAGGAGAGAATCCCACTTGAAAAAATATCTCCATTAAATTGGCTTGTAGGGAAGCTTATAGGGTATTTTCTTAGTTAGTGATTGACACAGGAAAGTCCAGCCCACTGTGGATGGTGCCTCCCCCCTTGGACTTGTGGTTCCTGATGCTAAAAGAAAGCAGGCTGAGCAAGCCATAAGGAGAAAGGCAGCAAGCAGCACTCCTCCATGTCCTCTACATCAGCTCCTGCCTCTAGGTTCCCACCCTGTTAGAATTCTACTCTGACATCCTTCCTTCCTTCCTTTAATGATGAACTGTGATGTTTAAAAGTCAGCAAATAAATCCTTTCCTCCTGAATTTGCTTTTGGTCATAGTATTTTGCCATAGAGATAGAAACCCTAAGACAGAGAGTAAAGGGAGATGAATAAGATCAAAATCCATCACATGCATGCACGTATGTATGCATGTATGTATGTATGTATGTATGTATGTGTGTATGTATTATGTAAAATGTGCTTAGGAGTTAACATATAATTCAGTAGCTCAGTGTTGGAGCATTTGCCGAGTACATGTGAGGTTCTGTGTTTTATCTCCAACACTGTGGCAGCGTAATGTCTTCATTTATCTTTAATTTGTGCTTCCTCAGAATTGAATTTAATGAGATAGTTTGGTAACACTACAAGTGTTATAGGATACAACTGGTGTGGATCCACATTTTGGAGCAGATTTATTGTACAGGAAGGAAAAAACCTTCTTAGCTTATGGTGGTTCATTGATATACCATGTGTCTAAAATGCTTCAATGCCAACCCTATTTTCTCTGGTCCCTTTTTTACATTCTCATTATTTATAGTCCTTTCTAGATAGGTGACCCTGGACTGATGCAGATATCTAAACCATGCACCGTGCAACTATTTCCCCCAAATAGAACTATTTCTTTTTGGAGGGAGGAGACAGACTCAGAGGACCCAAGGAGATGACAGAGTTACAAGGCTTGAGAAACAGAAAGCTCCAAGATCCACACAGACCTCAAAGGTTCTAAAGACACTGGTCATCTCTCAGGAGATGGGCTCTCCAATGACACCATTGTGAGTTGTCACTTATGCTGTGGTGGGATTTCTGGTAAAGTAAGTAGCTTCTTTTTTTCCGTTATGTAACTCCTACTCTGTGCTTATATGTGTACCCCCTAAACTCACGGGCTCACAAAGCTAGACCTGAGTAAAGCTATTTTTCTGTCTTCCATCCATGCTCCATAGAAGGTGAAAAGATGTCTGATCATGTCTTCTCAGGAAGTCAGCTAACTCTATGTCTCTCACAAGTCTACCTCACATTCATGTACAAGAACAATTGCCTTGGGACTAGAGAGATGGCTCAGTCAGATGTTAAGAGCTTTAATTACTTTTGCAAAAGACCATAGTCTGTTTCCAGCAGCCATATCAGCCACTTCATAACCACATGCAACTCTAGATCCAGGTGAATCCAACACCTCTGCTCTCCTGGCATCTGCACTCCGGTGCACATACCCACATGCAGGTACACAAACGCATACATAGTTAAAAATAATAAAAAGAAAGACTTTTAAAAAAAAACAAGAAAAGAACAGTTGACATGATGGTTACTCTTTAGGAGTTTGAAGAGGAAAGCAAATGACTATTGGACCATTTCCCCCACCAATTCCACCAGAGACATTATACAAGTTGTAGCTTTGGTTGGCTATGTCCAGAATGTAAGGTCTGTCTTCACTCAAGATTAGTGTAGGCTGATCAGCAAAAGAGCCAGACACTGTTCTTTTTGCAGCAGACCATTCTGTGTGGTCCAGTTGGGGGGCAGGTATCCAGATATCTGCTTCCGCTTAGTCTTGAGACTTGATAGGTAGGCAAGCTTTACTGGACTCCACAGCGGGACCTGTATGCCTGCAACCTTCAGGATGGTAAACATAAGCCATGCCTTTGTACCTGTGCATCTCTCCATGTGGATATTCAGCACTTAGGAGTTTAACAATTAGACTTAGCTCTCTGTACCTCAAGGATATCATTTATGAACCTATCTACATCATGTCAGTTAACCAAAGAATAAACAAGATAATACATGTGGCACTGCACTGCATACATGTGGCATGTGATACTGCATACATGTGGCATGTACCTTGCACATGATAACCTTAATAACACTCCTTTCCTTCCCTGAGGAGAGGATCTCACTGTCTTGCTTCCCAAAAAACCCGTTTTTTATTAATTTTCAGAGAAGACTCTATACCAGAGAAATTCAACAAGCTAATGAGGTATAATGAAGGTTCCTTCCCCAGCATATTAGCTTTTTAATAAGGAGAAATGAGAGATCCTGCTGTACTCAACCAAACCTCCTTGAGGCAGGCAGAAGACAACAGAGACTGTCTGAAAATGAAGGAGAAACTACTCAGGAGTTCCTGTTTTAATAGCAAGTTAAATTCAATGTTTGAGGTCAGACTTCTAAAACGGAAATTGTCAATGTTTGGAAGCAGCTGGAACTCTAGGATCATAGCAAGTGTCTTGGAATTGCTGCTCTATGGACCTCCTTTTAGGGGCTGTGGTGGTTTGAAAGTGCTGGACCCATGAGAAAGGGCACTATTAGAAGGTGTGGCCTTGTTGAAGGAAGTACATCACTGTGGGGGTGGGCTTTGAAGTCTCCTAGTGCTCAGGCTCCACCCAGTGCAGAAGAGAGCTGGCTGCTTGCAGAAGACTGTCTTCTCTCTGCCTTCAGATTAAAATATAGAACTCTTAGCTCTTCCAGTACTGTGTCTGCCTGGATATTACCACAATAATGGTAATGGACTAAACCTCTGAACCTGTAACAGCCCCAATTAAATTGTTTCCTTATAAGAGTTGCCTTGGTTATGGTGTCTCTTCATAGCAATAAAACCTTAACTAAGATGGGGAATATTTAGTATGCATAAATTGAAGAGATTAGGAGTCAGTGTCTGTAGCCTGGATATTCAAATATTGAAGACAGAAGAGAAGACAGGGTATGTGAAATAAAACCTTCATATAACTAAGATGTGTACTGTACATAGGATGGTAAGGATGAAATAAATTGATCATTGAAAGTATGTATATTTGCATACAGTGTTAACATATAGTTCTTTAACTTGTTATCCCTTAGTTTGAGTGTTTCTTCTAAAAGGCACATTGCAAACATTCTTAACCACAGGATCCCACACATACTATAAATTCCCACAAAAAGTCACGAATCTCCTCCCTCTTGAACGACTGCCCCACAAACCCCGGGATTTCACTGTTTACAGTTCCACAGTCATATTTGTGGCCAACTGTGTTGTGCACGGCAATGTATAACAACAACAACAGTGTGCAGGACTGAAAGCCATAGTGGCTAGCATCTCCGTGGTTAGTGACAGGAAATTATATAATGTCCTCACCAATGTGCCATGAAGAAGAGAGGTCCCACGTTCTTCCAGCTCACCCCTTGTCCCGCACTTGCCACTAATGATAGGTTTTGAAAATAGGGTGGGGGTAAGTGGCCCCTGGAGTCCTATTCTCTGTACCCCTAGACCATACTCAGCCCCCAGTGCTGGGCAGGCCTTGTGTCTCTAACTCCCACACAGCTTGGCTTTTTCAGAAAGTACATGGATTTTACACTCTCAGTCTTCGGACTTGCACTTTCAAGATTGCTTTAGCTCTGAAAACAATGCTTAAAAGAGTAGTTTGGCCTAAGATGAGGGTCGTCCCTGACTTCACAGTCACAGGCATACTGGGGTGAGGGGTGGGGGTAGGGTAGCAGCTTAACTTGCATTAGGGGTGGGCTGCTGTACTTGTTTGTTTTAATTTCTGTGTATTTACTATTTGAATACAAGCCCTCAGATCTGCTTCTTTTACAGTAGCTGGTTTTCAAGTCACATTGTTCCTAGTCTTTCCTTCAGGGAAGGAGGGAGGGCAGCCTGACGTCAGCCTGTGCCAGCCTCCAGCTTGCCCTGACCCCTTGTCTGGCATGTGTTGTCTGGCATGATTATGGTTCTTGCTGGCCAGTGCTGTGGCCCATGGGACCATAGGGCAGAAGGCAGAAAAGGAACTTTGAATTACAGGGGAAATGATGTTTTTTTAAAGGCAACACTTCACTGGTGTCTATTTTTCCCCCCACTGTAAGATATTTTCAAACAGTTCTCTCTTCATTTCAATCAGATCTGGTGTCTAGTCACACCTCTTGAGGAAATTTATTCAATTGTGGAACTCGCTTTGGTGAAATAATCCAAAAAAACACAACTGGAAAAAAATAGTATGTATGTTTCTTCATACGTGTGTGAAAGACTGGATATTTAAAATGTTCAAAAATATGGGAGAAGGCAATAAAGTGTTGGCCTGGCACTCTGTGGGCCTGAGTTCAATCACATAGCCAGTATGAGACAGAGATGGGTGTGCTGGCACACGTGTAACCCTCGCACAGATGACAGTGGCTCACTGGCCAGCAAGAGTAGCCTATGTATCTGTTCATATTAATTGCATATTTGATTTATTTTATGTCCCATCAGGTGATGAATCATGTGTTTCAGTCAGTGCTTCTAACGTTTCCCATACCTTTAAATGCTAATGAAGATTAAATAATAATGCTCATTGTTTTTATAACTACTTGATCGATTAAACGTGACTAACATTTTACACAGTACTAGAAGTATTGGACTTAATGTTTCCAGTAATTAAAAAGAAATCTTTAAAACATTCTCTCATTTCTAATTTCTAAAGTTAATTCTTTATTACCTTCCTTCTCAAATGTGAAGTTTTATCAGTAGAGATTCACTTCCATGTGTGTTTCTTGCCCTACCAAGCAAGATTCAGTCAGCATGCACACCTGAGGTGAAGCCTGCCTGGCTTTTGGCAGAGGAAGTCACTCAAGAATGTGAACTTAGAAGTAAACAATTAAAGTGGACTCTGGCATCTGGTCATGTATGTGGCATTCGCATTGGTCAACAGGACATACATGCACACACATGTATACACACACACACACACACACACACACCAGTCACGTTAAGGGGACTCAGCAGAGAACAGATGACACGTGAGCCGATGTGGCGAGTGTTCATGCAATGCACCAGTATTGTGATTTTGTGATATTCTGGTAGGGTTCTATTCATTTTTCTCTGGCTCTATTGTTTTTCCCCCCAGAGGTTTTCAATTTTTCTCGATGTGGTCTTTACCAAGCTTTCTGCATCTTAAATCTCTCTTTTTTATTAGATATTTTCTTCATTTACATTTCAAATGCTATCCCAAAAGTCCCCTATACCCTCCCCCAGCCCTGCTCTCCAACCCACCCACTCTCACTTCTTGGCCCTGGCATTACCCTGTACTGGGGCATATAAAGTTTGTAAGACCAAGGGCCTCTCCTCCCAATGATGGCTGACTAGGCCATCCTCTGCTATATATGCAAATAGAGACACAAGCTCTAGGGGATACTGGTTAGTTCATATTGTTGTTCCTCCTATAGGGTTGCAGACCCCTTTAGCTCCTTGGGTACTTTCTCTAGTTCCTTCATTGGGGGGCCCTGTGTTCCATCAAATAGATGACTGTGAGCATCCACTTCTGTATTTGCCAGGCACTGGCATAGCCTCACAAGAGACAGCTATAGCAGGGTTTCTCTGTTTAGCCCTGGCTGTCCTGGAACTCATTCTGTAGGCCAGAGACCAGGCTGGCCTCATACTAAGAAATCTGCCTGCCTCTGCCTCCGGAGTGCTAGGATTAAAGGCGTGTGCCACCACCACCCGGCTTACATCTTAATCTCTTGGGTGTTTGTTCAAATGTTCCTAATCACAACTCTTCAGCTTGTGCCAACAAAATCAGGTTGTCTGGAAGTAGGAACATTCAAGAAGTTTCCTTTCCCTCAGTGACTTTTATGCACGTAAAAATAGAGACAATGCTCAGTATCTCCTGACGTAACACCCTTCTCATAACTAGGTTCTTGTCTACACTTTCTGCTTTTCTATACTAACTTCTGTATTTTCAAAGATTTGTGAACCATCTTGAACCAATATTACTTGGACTAGTCCATCAAATCTATACCACACATAGACATTACCAATATCAGGCGATAGTTAGTGGAAAGATACAGATCTATTTAGATTGCCACAAATCCTACAAACTTTCCTTGGTCATTCATGATTCCCTTAGAGGAGGGCTGTGTCTTTTTCTTCTTATTGCTGTGATACGGACCATGACTAAAAGTATCTACAGGAAACAAGATTCTATGTCAGCTCACAGCTCTCAGCCATACTCTATCAATGAAGGAAGTCCGGGGCAGGAAGAAAAGGCAGGAACTGAAGCAGGCAGAATGGAGCAACATTGCTTCCTGATTGGCTCTTCATGGCTGGGTCCACCTACTCTCTTCTAGCACCCAGAGCTGCAGCAATCACCCACAGCACAGTGAGCCCTCCCAAATCAATCATCAGCCAAGAAAATGCACCATAGGCTGATGTACAGGCCAATCTGGTGGGAGCATTTTCTCACCTCAGGTTCTCTCTCTATCCAGATGACTCTAGCTTGCCTCAAGTTAACATAGAAACTATAGCACAGGCCGGGTACCATGTCAAATATTGGTCATTCCTCAGGCCAACAGTTTCCTACCCTTTGTTGTGAGGTAGACTTGAGCTTATCTGAAATACCAGAGTAAGACGGTTTCATTCCTGCTGTTGTTGGTTTTTTTTTTTTGAGTCCCAGAGCTTGTTAGTGCCCTGCCTCTGTTCTCTGTCTCCTCTTTACGAGCCCCACCCACCAACCCCTATTCCCCCAGGCTGTGGTTGTGTCTTTGTGTCCCTACCACAGTGGTCCTAGGTCATAGGCAACATTCACTTCTGCTAAAACAATTGTCTTTATTGATGTCATGTATAGAGAAGGTGGTTAGAACAGCGTTGTGTCCTCGAGAATTGTGATCGCTACATTTTAATTGTAATTATTCATCTTCCTGAAAGCATACTGGTGGGGCATCTCCGCCACAGAGCATATTACAGAGAGCACCCAGAGACCTATTAACTTACCATCACACTGGCAGGTACTGAGAGAAGACCTCAGGGTTTACTTCACATTAAAGTGTGTTCCATGGTTGTGAAGTATTAATTTAAAGTAATTAAAACGGTTGTTGATAAATCAGTCTTGTTCTGACACAGGAGACTCTGTCTCAGTTTAGTGAGTAGTCAGATTGTAAAAGATAGTATAATTCTAAGTCTGGTTGTTTGGTAAGTGACTTTTAGGGTATGGGGGTAATCAAAATGTACATCTCACTATTAAATGTCTCTTTTGATGCTGGACAATTTGTGTCTAGTCTCATTGTGATGCATCTCCCATCACACCGGACTCTGTTCCCTTCAGTAACTGCTTCTCACTGTAGGCTGTTACCATGCTCGTCTGTCCCCCACGGTAGACTGTTTCCTGTCGGAACTCAATGGTACACTGACTGTGAGATGCACCAGAGAACTAGGGCGAAGCAAACCATGCGTATCTGCACACCATTTCCGGCAGCTAGAAACCTGTAGATATTACCAAAGTGGCTCCTCTCCCTTGTTCCCCTCAGCTTTTGTCTTTTGGTGACATCTCTTTGTCTTAAGCATGTTTTCCCCCCCTGTGAACTTATGAATTAATTTCTGGTCCTTTCTTCTGGAACTCTCAAGGGATACTGGCTCAGACTCAGCCACCACTCCTCATGGTTTTAAGAGGATCCCTGACCTTTCTCTGGCCTCTCAATGCAAACCCCGAGGGCCCCTTAAGACACAGGACCAAACACTGTTCGTCCTTGTGAGTGTTTTTGGTCTAGCATTCTAACCTCTCTGAGACCATGAAAACACATTTTTTTCCTTTGATTCGTTTTATCTAAACGTCTTGGGTAGCTCCATAAATGGGATTGTTGATAATAGCTATGCACATGTTTTCTTTCCAACTATCTCCCTGGTAAGTATCTGGTGGTTTTAGCAAGAAGCTTTTGCATATTAGCAGTGGGTGTTAAGAGCCGAAGGTTGAGCGGCTGAGGCTGACTCAGAATGACCTTACTGAATGTTGTTATGTGAGAAGGTCTCAGGTTCTGAAAGGTCTTCTATTTGATAATGTCACAAAAGGGTTTTCACGAGTTAGGGATAGCTTTTGGAAGGGAATGGAATTACATCTATATACTGTTGCTAACATTTCTAGCTCCTACATATATATCTGTATCTTGGTCTTGGTGGTTAGGTAGAGAGAAGGAACACTTTGTTACTGGACTAGGTAGGGGATCCTATTTTGTACCTAGAGAGAAAGAAATTTCCTTTTGAAGGCAACTTCTCTATGACATATTATTTCCTGCTTTTTGCCCAAATGGCTTTTGATGGCTATACTTTGTTGACATCAAAGGTAAGCTACCAGTGAGAGGTCCCAAGACTCTGAGTAGACTACCAGAAAGAAGAGCCGACAGAATACGAGGAGTCTTACATCTGAAGGGATAGTTTAAAGAAGTCAGAGTGGTAGGACTGTAGCTAATGCCCGAGAAAGCTGCTCTGAGCATAGCAGCCAAGGCCTGAAACTGCTCTAGAAGCACAAAGTTCTCTCTCTCTCTCTCTCTCTCTCTCTCTCTCTCTCTCTCTCTCTCTCTGTGTGTGTGTGTGTGTGTGTGTGAATGTGAATGTGTATGTGAATATGTGTGTATGTGTATGTGTGAATGTATGTGTGAGTTGTGTGTGTGAGTTTGTATGTGAATGAGTGTATGAGTGTGTGGTAGAGAGGGAATGATAGCGGGAGGGAGGGAGAGAGGGAGAGAGGGAGGGAGGGAGGGAGGGATGGTCATCAACACCTATTGTATCCCATAACAGTTAGCAGGAACTAGCCCACAGAAATCAGATTACTAAACAAAGACCTCTGTCTGGTTCACTTCAGTTGTCTTTTGTGAGAAGTCAGGAAATAGGTGCTGGGATGGCTGGATTATCCAAGAGGAACCTAGAAGATGAAATGTCAGCGCAAAGGGGAATGTCCCCGAGGAAGACATGTATGGGGATGAGGTCACTGCAGAGACTGTAGAGAAGTCAGGACAAAGAGGGGGAGCTGGGAGCAGCGTGTGAGAGAGGAGAGAAGAACAGACAACGGTGTTCCTGTAATAGCATAGATTATAAAAAACAAAAAGTTCTTTAGTTTCTAGGAGCACCCAGCTATGACCCTAGAGAGGCAGTGTTTGTGAACCAGACCATAACAGGAGCTGAAGAAAGCACCTATCAAAAACCAAAGGTCTGAAATAATACATTTGTTTTTAAGACAGGGAACCATGCATCTCAGAATGGTCTTCAACTTTCTGTTACCAAGAATAGCCTTGAACACCTGATCTTTCTGACTCCAGCACTCAAGGGCTGGAGTTACAGGCATGTGTCACCACTTACTGTTCTGTGTGTTATTAGGGACTGAACCCAGGACCTCCACCATGCTAGGAAAGCATTCTGCCAACTTATCTCCATTCCTAACCCCGAAGTTACACTGCTCTATAAGGAAGGTATACAGTGTGTGTGCACTTTAAAGAAAGTGTGGCGCGCATGGAATTCTTTGAAGAGTTTTAGTTTATGTAACCAACACAAGCCTTTCTGACTTTCTATTATCTGGCCATATTTGATCCTGTAAATCTGGAAAAGAAATAAGTATATTGGTCTGTCTGCCACTTTCTGGAGTCTTCTTCAAGTATTCTCATCTCTGCCTCTGTCTGCCCACTCATCCCCAAGACACGACTTCCAACAGTCTTTTCCAAAGTCTGAAGGTTTTCACTTCTTGGAAATGGACTGTTACCAATTTGTTTACTGCTCTTCTGGGAAATGTGTCTACCTGTGGAAGTGATAATAGTGCCAGTGCCCTGTGTATTGCTAAAAGACTCAAGGGAGAAACTATGCTTTACAACCCATGGAAGGTCAGAAGCAGTTTCTCAATGTTTCTTTAGGGCTTCCGAAGAAAACTTAAAACAAGTCCGTTAACCACCTTGTTCTAATTAGAACACATTAAAGCCAATTCTGACTGTGAATATTCACAAAAAATGAGTGAGTAGCCAGAAAAGTGTGGTTTCCACATAATCATTACCATTGTCTCAGTTTTAAGTGGAGAGGCTGCAATCTGTGTGGACATAGAATCCTAATTCTACTAGTATTCAATGTCATTTCTCTTTTCTAGAATCTCTTTAAAGGATTTCTGTGCCACCCTGTCCACCGCTCTCTCCTCCAGGGCACATGTGTGTTTGAATGGCTTCTAGTGTTGATGCCAGGAGGCCCCACATCATAAAACCTTGACCTTCCTTGGCCTCAAAGCAGGTACTCAAGGTCTTTCAGTATTTTGAACTTGACTTGGAAGAAAATGGAGGCTAAGGAAGCCATGGGGCAGAAAGTATAGACTGGATTAGTAGCCATGACTTTCATCATGTATGACAGAACCAGGGTGGCATGCCAGGGGGACCAGCAATCCATATCACATTGGCACTGTGTCCATGAACACAGGTCCTGCAGTCCCAGTCAGACCTTCTGATGACCCTGCCTTGACTAAACTCTTAAGGGTGCTAAGCCAGAACCACCTGTCCGGCCACCCTGAGTTTGTAATCCATAGAAATTATATGTAATCCATATAGAGATAATAAACAGTTTGTTGTTTTAAGCCATTGTACACAGATGGATATTTTGCTGCATAATGATAATAACTAATGATAGAGAAGATGAAAAGGAAATACTCTGAAGTGGTCCCTGGTGAATCTACTCCAACAGTGAGGGGTGGCAGGCATCCTGTAAGAAGAGCCGGTCATGGGAGTAACTGCAGGTCTTGATTTAGAATCTGGAGCCTCAGGATCTTAGGTTCCAAGTGAAACTACTACTGAGGTCCGGGTATGAGAGAGGTGCCTTGTGTTCTCACAGGTAGACAGAGTCAAAGGGCAATGAGAGAGGTGTATGAGAGAGGCACCTTGTGTTCTCACAGGTAGACAGAGTCAAAGGGCCCCATCTGTAGTCGAGCAAACACAGAGGGACAACTTGGCTACCCTACTTCCTGTTGGAACTTACTAACTTTTTATTAACTTTTAATTTTTTTCATACACTATCTTTTGATCACATTATTTTCCTTCCCCTCACTGCCCATATTTCTTGTAGGTCTACTTTGCGATCATTTCAGACTCATAAAAATATGTAATGGAAGTTCCCAGAAGAGCCCTCACATTCTCTTCCCGGCTTCATCAAGTATTAACATGTTATGTTCAGGCTGTGGGAATGCCTCAGTCAGCAGAGTGCCTAGCTCATTGGTATTCTGCATCAAATACAGGCTGAAGTAACCGTGACAAACACCATGAGAGCTCAGCTCCAAAATATGAATAGTACTTCACAAAGAACACCAAACTCTCACTTTCACAGAAATAAATCCACCCAGCCATGTTCTCCTCCTCTGCTCTCTCTTCCTTGTTCCCGTTTTCTCTCAGGTCACTCAGATTTGTCCCCAACCCCACTACACACACACACATATACACACACACACACTTCCATGTCAAGTTGTCTTTTCCCAGAAAATTAACCTATCCTATATCATTTTGTTTTTCAAAAGAAAAAAAAATGAGCAAGAACTGACATGCCAGTATAAAGTTTCTCAATTTTATTTTCTCAATATTTTATTAAATGATATTTCCAAAGTGAATGACCTTCCACCATCCCCACATCGAGAAGATTCAAGCATTTGATCACGAATTTCTGGAAAAATTAGCAATTCAGGCTATATCCATTGTGAGGGTCTGGGGAGATGGCTGTGGGTAAACTGTCCACTGAACAAGCATGGACCACCTCCCAGGACCCGTGTGTTAAGCCAAGTGTGGCACACATACCTGTAACCCCAGTGCAGAGGCAGGCAGAACTAAGAGAATCCCTGGGGTGCTCGGGTTCACATTTGTTGAGATAGTGTCTCAAAAATTTAAGGAGGAAAGCAATCAAGAAAAGCAGCAGATGTTGTTGCCCTCTGTCGCTGGTATACACACACACACCTGCATATACCACCATAATGATGTGTACACATAATACACTACACACACACACACACACACACACACACACACACACACACACACACAGGGGGAGAAAGAGGGAGAAAGATTGCTTTACCATTAAAAAGAAATAAAAACTATTGAAACAACCCCTTTCCCCACTTTGTCTCATTACATAAAAGGATTTGTTTTCAGAACTCAAACTTAGTGCAAAGCAAGAAATGTTTCCAAGAAAATAGATTAGAACTCACCTGTGCCACTTGCGCTCTTCTCTTCAGCTCCAACAGCTAAGGCCAGGGAGACAGAGAAATTGCAATTTTGTATCCTCTGTGTCGAAGACTGTCTGGAAAGAGTAGCCTGTTAACTGACCTAAAACAGTGTGGCCTTAAGTTTCCTCCTAAGTGTCACATTTTGCAATAATTGATCCAGCAGCTGAGTATGTATTCTCTAAGATACCTATCTAGAATCGAAGAAAGCTCATCAGAAAATTGTCTTTTAACTCCTAGGAAGATGTAGTTGCCAAGGAAATAAAGAGATGTTTCCTCTCCATGTCAAGGACAACAGCTACCTGTATCCACCTCCTGTAGAGGCCCCCAGGCCTCTGTGCTAGCTCTCCGAGGATGATCTGACCCTTGAACCATACATTTTACTCCAGGCTTCAAGGAACATGGCCGAGTCATCTGCCTGTCTAGTTCCATAAAAGGTGGGTCTGCAATTCTGCTTCCAACTTTATAATTCTTTTTAATGTTCATGACTGAAGAGAAGAGGGAGACAGCACACAGTGAACGGGCAAGCCCTAAGGAGTTCCCAGTGTTTGCATTCAGCCTGAGTGCTGTAATTGCCTTTGAGAAGGAACTTCCTGCCTGCCCCTGGGCCTGTCATTTGCCACTGAATCCAGCCAGGCCCTTATTTTTGTTCCTGTGTGGGCTTCTGCAGTTCCCCGGTGCCCTGATGCAACAGTTTACTCTTACTGGACAAAACAATAGGCAGCATCCACACATACTAGCAGCTCCATAAATATCTAACTGAATTATTGAATTGGGCCGTTACTCTGCAAACATGAAGGCCTGATTTGGAATCTTCAGTGTTAAAAAAAAAAAAAAAAAAAAAAAAAAAAAAAAAAAAAGACAGGCCTGGCTGTGAGTCTGCAGCCCTAGATCCTAAGAGACTGCTGGCCAGCTCATGCAGCCAAAATGGCAAATTCTGGTTCAGGGATAGAGAGACTTTGTGTCTGAGAGCAGTGAAGGAAAACAACTGATTCCTCATGTCTGGGTACATGTCTGGGAGCATGTGTCCATACTAACATGCATAGTACATACAACAGACACGCATATACACAAATTGTTGAATTTAGTAAGTCAATGGCTGATTTGACTAGTTATTTTACTAGCCTGGCTGATGAGTCGATGTCATAAAAACATTGCCAAAGTATGGCGGCAACTAGGGGGTCAATGTGGCTGGGTGGTAGGAAGGATAGGCATAGGCCGAACATTGACATTGTAAATGTAAAACCTTCCCTGTAGAGTTTGCCTTTCCCACACAGCAATTATGTGTCATGGTGAGCACACACACACTATAGTTTATTTCTCAAAACATAGTTGTGGCTCCATTTTTGCCAGTGTTGTTTTCACTGTACATAAATGACCAGGAGCAGGCAGAAGCAAAACCCAAGTCCTGGGTCATATTTATCTCCTTTTACTATCATATGCAAGGTATCAGAAAACGGAACTTTTCCTACGAGAAATGGTATTGTCTGTCAAAATCTTCAGCTACCCTACAGGCAATCTGCCTTGAGTCTACCGCATTAAAGGTCAAGAGAAGTCCTCTATTTTGTCTTTGTGTGGTTGCCACCTTCTTGGCACACAGCACAGAGAGGATATTTTTGACTCTTCGCTGACATGAGTTACAGGACCTAGTTATGAAAACCTCCTGCACAAAAACAAACAGAGAGTGACCAGAACAAATTAGGGCTGGAGGAACTTGGGAGTCCTCTAAGAGCTGTGAAGCCATCCACACACCAGGAGTTCAGGATGCCTCTTGAGAGCCCTCCAGGATTTCAGGGAATATACCTTGCGATGTGTTTTGTTTTCATGAAAATGTACCATGACTGACAGCATGAAGAAACACGTGAAGATGGAATCGTATAAAAGCAAACGAGAATGTGAACCCCGATAGCAAAGGTTACCTTGTGTTTGTACAGCTCCATCAAAGTATAAAAATTGTTCTTGTCCTGATCTGTTTTAGTAAATTAAAATGAAGTAATTGACAATTCTCCATCTTCTGAGGAGAAAAAAAATGATTTTTCACAGTTGTTCATACATATCTATTCATAATATTCTCTGGTCATGTTTCTAGAACATGATATTATACCAATAGCTTACCTGCTACATTCTCACTCATTCATGCAACAAGTCCTTAAGGAATTCGCATTGAGCAGCAACACAGTGAACTCTTGTTGTATATACAGAGCTAAAGAAGACAGCCATAATCAACTTTAAAAAAAAGGCAGATTTAAATCTCTATTAAGCTACCTTGGGTCAGAAGCATAACAGAGCTGACCTACTTCTCTCTCCCTGAAAGATCAAGCATAATGCATGCTAGTTTATCAGTGAAGTAGCCTAAGATTAGCCATTCACGTTATGATGTAAGACTTAGAGGTGATTATAAAGATTGTGGAGCAGTAGACTGAAACAGTCAGATGCAGGAAAGAGGACACATTGCATCCTTCTCGATTGGGTCTATTTAGATGTTGCCTGGGTGAAACTTTGAAAGACAAGGAAATGCAGGAAGGATCTCAGCACCCAAGTTACATGAGAATAGGTTACAGCAGATCTAAGAAGTCCCAGTGGGACTGGTCCAGAGAGCTCTGGTAACCACGCACAGCATTTAGCTTAGTCCTCTCAGAGGGGACCTTCTGTTGCAAGTCCATACAGAATGGCTATGTTAGTTAGGGTTTTACTGCTGTGAACAGACACCAAGACCAAGGCAAGTCTTCTAAAAGACAGCATTTAATTGGGGCTGGCTTACAGGTTCAGAGGTTCAGTCCATTATCATCAAGGGAGGAACATGGTAGCATCCTGGCAGGCATGGTACAGAAGGAGCTAAATTTTACATCTTCATCTGAAGGGTGCTAGTGGAAGACTGACTTCCAGGCAGATGGGGTGAGGGTCTTAAGCCCACACCCACAGTGACACACCTACTCCAATAAGGCCACACCTCTTCATAGTGCCACTCCCTGGGCAAGCATATACAGACCATCACAACGGCCATGACGGGTTTTCTCTCTCTTCCTTCCTGCATGAGACAAGAGCCACAGCAGGAGACTGATATTCAAGCTTTGTGTCCATCCATGCTTGGGTTTGGGGTGATCTGTGAGAGCTTCACAGCCTCTTACCCCCAGCCTCCAGTTCCCTCTTTCTACATTGTCCAGGGCAATCCTTTATAGTACAATGAGCTTAGACTGAACACTTACTTAGTTTAGAGACCTGCAAAAAGCAAGGGTACAAATCCTCCTTATTGATTTGTCCCCCCAAAGACCTCAAGGCCATTTCTTACGAATGAGAAAGAGCCAGTGGGCACCACAGATTGGAAGTATTCACTAACTGGCTAGCTTGCCTTACGCACTGTTTTAGCATTAGTGCTAGCCACACAAGGTTTGGAAGATATACCCCACTGTTTCCATGTCTCTGTATTTCATGGAAGTAAATCTATTAAGAGTAAGAGAGAAAAACAGAGAGGGGATGAGGGAGGGAGAGAGAAAAAAGAGAATTTTAAGTTTTGAAAAGGAATTTAATATTGCTGACGAGATAAGAAATCTGTCTGAGTAATGTTTAAAATGATAATAATAATAATAATAATAATTAATAACAGCCATTTTCCAAAGAGCTGCATAGGTACTTTATGTGAACTGAATCCAAAAGGGAAGAACAACATGAAAACATGCATTGCTGTTTTTAAAAATAATTTTAAAAATGCTTTTAAATTGAATGCAAACACAGAAACTAGGTTGTTTGGTGTGCCTGTCACTGTGGGACTGACTGGGTTTGATACTGTGTCTCTGGGGTTGGTTGGTGATTCTGACCTTCCCCTGCTCCCCTGCAGAGGAGCACCCATGCCAACTCCTGCCCACTGAAGGAAGAGATGGGTAAGTTGTGTTGAGGAATACAGCTAGAGCTAGAGCATGGGTCAGGAGAGAAACAAAAGGCATTCTTGGGAATCAACTCTTCTCCAGGCTTGGGAGGAAGCATAGATCATTCTTAAGTGAAGCCTGTGCTCAGGCTTCGAAGAACCCTCTGAGTCTCAAATTACTTAAGTTCCTTAAAGCTGCAATGAAAATACTCAATTAATCCCAGTGACCAGATAAACCTGCTTGCTTTGTGGTAGCACTTAAGTTTCATTAGAAAAAAAAAAACAAAAAACTGAGAGGAAGCCCTCTCTGCCTTTAGTCACTTCCTAATTACACTAATTTTATTTGAGTGATATGTTGGGCTTTGGGGGAGGGGGAAAGAAGGGAAGGAAGGCTACAATACAAGCCCTTATTCTCAGTCCCAGACAGCACAGGAAATCCTCAATTAAGCTGTATCACTGCCCTCAGCACTCAACAAACCACAAGCATTATATTTAATATTCTTAGACTCATAATAATGGTTTTATGTGACATGGCAAAGTTAAGTCGTTCCTTCTATACTCTCCTTTTTTCCTGTGATTGCAGAATCCATGCTTTTTTGAGAGAAATTGAAGTTAAGAAGAACAGATCGTGGACATTTAAAACATCATTTGTGAATGCTTGTATCCCTCGGTGTGTATGCATGCACGGTGCCATCCACTTTTTTTGAGACTCCATCTCTCAATGGCCTGAACTTCACCAAGTAAGTTACTTAGGGACAGAGAGCCCCAGGGACCCACCTAACTTCACCCCACTCCCCACCCCACCTCTACCCTGCCTTCTCAAGCACTAGGATTAAAGGCAAGTGGGCCAGTACACTTTTGTTTTGTTTTGTTTTGTTTTGTTTTGTTTTGTTTTGTTTTGTTTTAACATGATTCTAGGGATCAAACTCAGGTCCCTGTGCTTAGAAAGCAAGCCACCTTATCTGCTGAGCTATCTTCCTAGCCCTCTCTTAAATAGTGCGCCTGTAATGATTCCCACTGTTAGGGAAAATGCAGTGCGATGTCCCTGGGAATTACCCATTTCATAAGAGGTGAGGACTTCTGCTTGACAGGACTGAAAACATCCCAAACCAAGGAAGAAACTGCAATTTAGACAGTGGAGAAAGTCTGCCCACAGGCACCGCTCTGCCCTGTACTCTCTTTTCTGGTGCTAGGTCTGATTTAGAACAATGTCTTCCTTGTGGGCACCCTTAAAGGTCGGCAGGACCCCGACAATTAGAAACTTGGCACATTGCCTTCTGAACTGGTGGCCCTCTAAAGTCTGGACTAATGTTCTTTCTACTTTGTTTGGTCCCCAGCATGGACTAAGAACTGTTTCTTTTGGGAGGTCTTTCCTACCCCCATTATCTGAGTGACCGGTGACCTAGAACCCAGAGGATAACAGTTGTAGACTGTGTGCTCACTTTGTGATAAGCTTTGAGAAGAGCCACTTCACCAGCAGGAACTGTGCAGCTTGCTGGGAGGGAAGAAGCGAGGCACCTCACTCCTCCGTTCTCTGTACTGGCCCTGGGAGCGGAGCAGAGAAAGAACCAAGGCAGAAATACCCCCAGAATCTGTGTGGGTTTAGCTGACTGCTTCTCTCCTGCAATAAGAAATAACTAGGAAGACTAAAGTCTCTGACAGCATCCTCCCTTGACGGACCATCAAAACATGCTTAAGAGTTTGCACTCATCCTTCATGTTTACATGTCTATACCAATCTAGAGCGGGACTGAGCAAGTAGCCAAGAGGACATCATTCTTCCAAATTCAGTGATCCTGATTATCCCTCAGTTCCAAGTGAGAAGGAAGCTGATAAACACCAACCTCTCTGTATTTCCCGTATCAACCCAAGCCTGCACGTCTACCAAGCTTCGTTATCAAAGTTTCTCAAAATGTTATTCATTTATTTAAAATACTTTTAGCTACAGGAAAAAAAAAGAATCTTAGTGATGACTGCTCCCGGAGATCTTATTTTAATGCTAAAGTTAATTGATGTTGATGTGAGAAAGTCATCATTAGTTACGGGACATGATCTTTGAGTACTACAGACAATAATTGAATCGCTTCAATTATCTTTGCACTCTCTCCTACAGGCAGAACTTATCTGAGTTCATATAATATAATGCAATATAATATAAGTCCACTTGTGCTCCTATAAGGAAATGGGTTAATTTATACATAGATGAGATTTCTTGTTTTGTAATTCCGAGGCTGGCTAGATGGAGACACTGATTGGCTTGTTCATTTGGAAAGCTCTGCTCACTGCTTCCAAATGTTGCTACCCCATATCACAGACTGTAGAAAAGTGGGCTCCCAGAACATCAATGAAAGCTTCTTTTACCTGAGCTCTCTTGCTCTGCCTATTTTTTTGTTTTGTTTTGTTTTTGTTTTTTTGTTTTTCGAGACAGGGTTTCTCTGTATAGCCCTGGCTATCCTGGAACTCACTTTGTAGACCAGGCTGGCCTCGAACTCAGAAATCTGCCTGCCTCTACCTCCCGAGTGCTGGGATTAAAGGCATGCACCACCACGCCTGGCTATTCTGCCTATTTTTAAATACCCACTTCCTACCGCTATCACCATGACAATGCCTGACTTTTAAAGCAGATACATTCAAGCTACAGGACTGATGTCTCCTCCAGGCTGCTTGTTTTTCTTATGCTCTGTTTGTGTCCCAGGTGCATGGAGAATATAGTGAGTGCTTGATAAATAATAAATTAGGAAGAGTTTTTTTTCAGGCATCAAGAGTTTTAACTACTGTTAGACCTCATGTATTGAATAAAGGGCTATTGCTATCATGTGGGGAAGAAGCAGGCAAGCTGAAATCTCAGCTCTAAGCTGGGCAGTTAGGGAGAGCTTAGGAGTCTCTCTGGACGATCTGCTCATCTATAAAAGGAGTTAATGCTGCTGCTATCTTGTAGACTTGTTGTAGTGACTCTAGAAAAATAAGAACATGGAACTTTTTTTTTATATGTAAGTACACTGTAGCTGTCCTCAGACACTCCAGAAGAGGGAGGCAGATCTCGTTACGGATGGTTGTGAGCCACCATGTGGTTGCTGGGATTTGAACTCATCACCTTCAGAAGAGCAGTTGGGTGCTCTTACCCGCTGAGACATCTCACCAGTCCCCAACATGGAACATTTTTAAGACAACCCTGCATATCCTTCAAGCAACAAACTTATTTTCTGTTGAAAACAACACACACAGAGACACACACGCACACACATGTAATATATATATAATATGTAAACACAAATACACACACATGTATATATATATATATATATATATATATATATATATATATATATATATATATATATACACACACATANACACACACATACATATATACACACACACACACAATTATATTGTCTAAGTACCATAAACAAATACAGGGTATATAATATTCACATATGTATAGTAAATGCTGTCTAAATGCCTAAATCTGTTAAATGCAGTACAAGACTATAAAGCTTACAGATAAAGGTAATACATGACATTCCTCGGAGCAGAAACTCATTTCTTCACCTCCTTGTCAATCATCTGCCTCCCATCTGTAGAGGGAACAGCAGGGCAGACCCGAGAGTGAAAGGCAGCAGGTGAAACAGATAGGGTTGTCTTCCTTGTGTTCTTGAAAGCTAATAATAGGTGTGAAAACGAAGCTTTGGAGAGGAAAAGGTAATAGAACAAATTATGCTACTCATAGGGTGCCAGATAAAATTGTGACATCACCTTCCACTGGAGTTCACCAGCACAGAGCTGTTGCTCAGTTAGAAGACTGACAGTCTGAAGTTCTCACTGACATCAGTAACAGTTTGCTGTTTCCTCCATCTGCTCCTCTGAGTGTTTCTTTGAATTGTCCTAGTTTGAGTTGACAGATATTTTTCCAGGATATAATTAGTTGCTATTATCCAATTCAAAAACTCTCCTTTTTCAACAAATGTTCTCATCATTGTGGTGGGTAGCAGCCCATTCCTTTACACTGAGCAGGCGTGCTGCTAATACTGAAGCCAGAATATGCCCACAGTGATGGCTTCCTCTGTTTTGTTTGGTAAAGTTTTTCTGCCTCTCGGGAAGGTGTTTTCCTAACTTTAAACTGAGGATCAGAAGGAAGCTTTTATCTCTCTCAGACATGCCTGATAATCACTTGAACTTATGTTTTTGCCTAACTTGGAAGACAAAGGAAAGGAATGAGTAACTCATTAGATTTGCTCCAGAGTGTCAAAGGAGATGTCATGAGCCTGAATATTCTCTGAAACTCCTGTCTGCTGGCTCTTCCTCTCCCACCCCTGCTATGTGGGAGGGAGGGAGGGAGCCTGACGCTGACAGCTGTCTGGAGGAGAGCAATTTTTAGCCATTCTTACCTACAGTTATCTGTCACGGGGAATAGCATG
>CACVCL010034337.1:0-55058 GCA_902729485.2 Mus minutoides
AACTCTCCTAGGGATCCTGATTATGCTCTGAGCACAGTTCCTGTCAACAGAGTCAGGAATTTGAATGTGCTGACTCCATGGAAATATGCTTTCCCCCCAACCCTACCCAGTGCCCAGGAATGATCCCACAAACCTCTCAGAAGCCCCTGATAGACTGACTCATCCACAGTACCCTTTGTACGTTTCCTGTAAAACCTTCTATCTTAAAATACTTTATTTAAAATAACGTTAAAACTGGAAACTTTTGAGCTGTGAGGAGAGGGCTGGAGGAACGTAATGCCGTGGCCTATTTTTACTTCCCAAGTTCTAATTAGAGTCTTCCAAAATTCCTGAAAACGGCTGTGGGAAGACTAGGTTTATGATCCATTAAGAAAGGCAATTGTGAGATTGCTATGGGTCCTCCTGGCATGACAGCCCTCTGGAGCTCTAGAAATACTTCCAGTGATTCGGCGTCTGTCTGCTGCTGTTCTTTTTATACTCGTTTGGTATCCTCTTTTTTTTTTTGGATTCATTTTTATTGTTTTCAATTCTGCGTAGAAGTCTGCGTGTGCACACGCGCCTAAGGAGACCAGAGGTGTCAGATCCCCCTGAAGCTGGAATCACAGTTAATGGTCCAGTTCTACTTGATTTGGCTGCTGAGACTCAAACACATATCCTCTGAAAGAGCAGCCTGTGCTCTTTAACCGCTGAGCTGTGTCTTTCTAGCAGCTTTGAACTAAGTTTTTGCATGATTAGAAAAATCTTGAAGACTTGTCTCCTGGCAAAAGCTCAAAACTACACCTTGGTCTCACCTGTCAAATCTAGTGCGGGTTGCTAAGAGACTCCTATTTCTTAAGCTACTTGTAACTTCTAGGCCCATCACACTTGGGTCTCCTGTGCACATTCTAAGCCTTACATGTGTCTAGCATCTCTAGGGTATGAGGCATTGTGGACTCTCCAGAAGGAATACGTAGATCTCAGAGACATGCCTGCTCTAGTGCCCGCCTCTTTCTTCCTGTTACCAGGCTTTCTCTTGGGGAACTAGTGGAGAGATAGTCACTGTTCATCTCGATTCCGTTAACAAGAATGATATTCAGAGAAATAAATTCCCTCTGCTCACAGCTAAAGGCTCCCAGATTCCCAAGTTCCTAGCCAGCCCCACCCACCTCTCTCCTCTGGATGCAGTTTTTCTAGACCACCTCTGCTGCTATAGTCATTCACATCCAGCCTAGTCAAGATACCCCACCTGTTGTCTTGAGAAGTTATGTCTCTTAGGAAAGTGTAATTTGCTGACTTCCATTCTAGTTGCATTCTAGTTGCTTTTCTCAATGTCATGACCAAATGCCATGACCAAAAAAAAAAAAAACAAAAAAAAAAACAAGGGAGGAAGGATTTGCTTGACACGTGGTTTCAGTCCTTCATAGTATATAGCGTGAAGATATGGCAGAATTCGTGCATGCGAGATGGTGCAGCTTCTCCTTGTGTCTTGGTAGAACAGAAAGCAAGGAATGGGACTAGAAACAGAGCCAGTCTTTACCTTTCAAGGGCCCGCCCCTAGTGGCATTCTTTTGCCAGCTGGTTATTGTGTTCCAGGAGGACTACAACCTGCCAAAGCATGGCGTTCAGCTGGGGACCAAGTATCCCAAACCTTTGAGAAATATTTTACATTTCAAACCATGACACTGTGTGAAGGGGACTCTTGTCATGACTCCAGGATTCCCTGCATTACTCTTCTACTCAGAAAAAAAAAAAAATCCGTGGCTTATAGTTATTAAATCTATTTTGTACCAAGTGCTAGACTGAGAACTGAACAAGGAAATCCAGTTTTCACCTGGAAATGCTAGCGAGCACATACTCTTAGGCCTCTCTTGCAGCTGAGGAATTAAGAAAGGGACACTAGGCCAATCAAAGACAGGTAGGTAATCTGGGGGCCATAGTTGTTTGAATCCAGAGCATAATATATGGTTTTTTTGTCCGTACCTTCAACTACCACAATTGTGAAATAGAAGTCATGAAAGTATCTAAGTCCTAGACATGCTATTATAAGGACTTAACAAAACAGTGCCTGTTGCATATTGACCACGGTGGCTAGCCTGTAGCAAGTGCTGATAGCCATGCTGTAGGAGCCAGAGGTAGCTGTACACTGCCTCTACCACCCCAATAAGTGAGATTATATGGTTGTTCTGGGGTGCCTTGGATAGGGATTGTGAAGGTTAACCATGAGTCACAAGAGTTCCATAAGCAGGGTTAGACTCTTTAAAAACTAGAAATGGCGTTTGTATGAGATTCCTAGTAAGCACATTGTTGGTTTACAACTAGGAACAGAAGGAAGCAGTGGACTCTTAGGGATTAAGCATAGCTCATGCTACTTTAACATTCTTACTTGAAAATAACTTGACATAAAGAATATCCTCTCTAGGTAGGCAACTTTCATGGCAAGTATCAATTGTTTGAATGTTTGAGGCTTAGCTGGCTAGAGGCTTCAGTCAGACTCAAAGGGAGGGGCATCTGCTCCTCCCAGGTCCCCTCAATCTCCCCCTGGTGTTGCACCCTGCCTGGGTGCACTCTAGAAATGCTGGGGTGACGTTCTCCACTCTGGTGCTTCTAGCTTTGTTTATAGGAGAGCAGAGCTCTTCATTGGCAGTTTCCATGAGAGACAGCTTTACACAGCCATTGCTTCCCCGTCTTTATTTAACTGGAGAAAATGGCCCCAAACCAACCATAACTTTGATTATAGATTCTGGTATTTCTTCTCTGATATGTCTTATGGAAAATTAATTGTTGGCTACATTGAAGATTAAGTTAACAAGCATTAAAAGAAAAATCCAATACCATAGTAAAAGAAAACCCTTCATGGAATGGCTATTTTTTTTTCTACCTACACATGACCTTCTAACACTGTACATATAGGACATTCAGGAACCCACACTTGACCTTCTAACACTCTACTATAACATATAGGACATTCAGGATATAAATGCCGATATTGTCATCTACACCCTTTGGGGCTCAACTTACATGTTTTATGCAGACAAACCTCACTGTTTTGGGAATCAGCCATGGGTAAATGGCTTCTGAAAGAAATCCAGAATAAGCAAGCCACTGACTTGACTCCAGAAGAGAAAGGGGGAAAAAAAAAAAAAAGAAAGAGAATTTGAGCTACTTCAGGTTTTGTTTTGATATGTCCCCTGAGTCTAACACAATAGATTTTGTATTGCTTTGAAAACTAGTTTAGGCAGGTTTGAAACCACACTGAGTTCTCTTACACTACGGTGTCAGAGCTTCTACTCTGACTTTGCTTATACTGTTAGCAAAGTTCTTTCTGAGTGAGGTCTCCAAGTTCTCTCACATGGTTAAAGGGTGTTACTGTTCTCTATCTGAGGCCGAGATACTCTTCCTGCAATGCCCTGTGGTAGGGAGACCGTTCAGAAACTGTAAGGCACACTGCTTACCCCCGGTAAGAAATGTAAGCATTACTAAAAGGTAAAAATGATGCTGGGGCAAATCACTTAATTTCCATGCCCCTAATTTGAGACCGTGTCTGCTGGCAGCCTGAGTACGTGGTTGAAAAAGTCCCATCAAACACGGTACAGTGTTTGGTCTCGTGGAATTAAATATGTCCCCTTTTGTAAACACGGCGCAGCCAAGACTGACTGGTGCGCAGAACTCTGAGTGAAATTGTTCACAGATTCATGGTGTCTCTGTTTCAAGAAATTCCCCTGCCCTCAAATGTGAATATTCTTTACCTCATTCCGCCTAAACATCTGCACTGTTCCCCGAGACCTAGAATTACAGATAAGTGCTTTCTAACCAGGCTGCCCCCTTGCACGGCTCCCCACAAACTGCTGACATTTCTGAGGCCTCACTCCTGGTCTTTTTTGCCTTCTCTCCATCTCCCTGGCTCATACCTTTGGCAGGTCAGAACGATACATACAACCGTCTGTGAGAAACTGAGGGAGGTACCAGGTGTACCCAGAGGTATCACACCCTGCCCCCATAGCTAGGGACGGGGCTGTTGGTTCACTCATGTCCTTTCACATGCCAGAGATCACAGTATTTCTGTGATCCACGTTCAGGGTTGTGATCAGTACTCTGATATTTCTGATATTTCTGCTTCCACTACTCCAGATCCAGAGTGTGCTTTTACCCGAATTAGGATCCATCTTTGAATAACTGTACATTCTCTAGTGACAGAGTGACTCCGTCACAGGATTCTATATCCTGAGAGTCAATGCCACGTCTTCCGTCTTGTTTCATTTATTCTTGCATATAGTTCCCTCCAACCCCCAGGGCAGCTAAAAGAGAATGCCCTTCTGGAGGAAAATTCGTGGAATTCAGTTTTGCCCCTACGAGAACCATGCATAGAAATCATTGAATACACACAGAGAATAATAGGAACAGTGTGCGTTTGGGCTCTGCCCTAAGAAAGACCTGCGGATAATGACTCTTCCATATTCCTCTTTTCATTAATTGAAATTATTAAGCAAATGGGTCCAGCGTTCGTTTTCTCTGGGTCTGGGAAACAGTTTCTCCTAGACCTCTGTGCTTACCTTCTCCAGACCGTTGGTTTGGTAATTTGCTTACTGCTTAATTTTCCCAAGACCAGCGGTATATTCCGAGCAACCTCGTCCTGGCTGGACTGAAAGCAGTAGGAGAGACTGGATGGCTGCCGAAGCATTCCCTCCACGAATGCTTCTTCCTTTCCCGTCTGAATCGCAGCCACCACTGGAGAATAGTTAATACCAACCTCAAAATAAGTGTTTAGGAGGCTCTCAGTGGTGGTTTAAAATAATTACCTCGACGGCTTTGGTAAAAGCCTTTATCCACAGAACTATTTAAAGTATATAATTATATCCCCCTCCCCTTCCTTCCTTTCCCTGGATTGATCTTTCTTTACTGCATACCCCGACCCCAACACCAAAATATAGGCTGGCTACCCATTCCACACTCCTCTCCCTTCCTCTCCTCTTCTCTACCCCAAGCGAGACTAGATGCTCACAAGGAATGGTTTTCCTTATGGAACCTATCATGATCCCGAATCTCTAACTTCCGCCGAGAGGCCGAGAGCAATTTATGCAGCATTCCAACTTCCTTCTCTTACCTGCTTCCATTTTGTGACCCTTGACCTTTCTCAGATGGCATGACCCCCTCTGGGAGACTGGACTGTTTTCTCAACTACACTGTTTTACATCTCCCCTCATTTAGGAAAACCCATGCTTGTATATCAGCAGAGCATGGAACATTTTTTGTCTCTCCTTCCCCCCCCCCCCGCCCCCCTCCGTTATCTTTAGCAATATGTATTGATGAAATGCATTCCTTTGGCTGCCTTCCACCAAGCTACTTTGGAGGACCTCACTGACCATATGTTTTTAATGACTTCACCTTCTGCCTGCCCTTACCCCTTTTTTCCAAAAATTGCTTTATATTGGTTTGGTTCTATACACATGTGTTTTTAAATATCATATCCTAATTTAGGATAGGATTTTGGAAACACCAAAAGTTTTCGATCAAAAACGACGTCAAAGAGCGCTAGCTCTCCTGACTGAGACGCATACTAAATGGACCCCGTTGTACATAAATGTAGTTTCTCTCTGCTCTCGGGTGTATATCCTTTTACCATGGCCTGCAGTAGCTGGAAGAGCGGTTGATATATGTGTTGCGTAGGCGCATTTGGAATGTCCAGTGTTCTGCTGAATCAGTAACATATTGTAGAAAAATAAGTAACACCCAGTGGTTTATCTAAGTTGTTATTACAGGAGTCATAACTCACCCTTTAAGAACGTGCTAACATTGTCCATACTTGATATAGCCAGAATATGTTATTAAAAATGTTCCAGGAATGTTCTGTTAATTTGCAATTTTAGGGTGTGAACAGTTGGAGACCATAAAAATTGAGAAGGAGTGAAACATGTGGTCATAAAACTCATGTCTTAAATGACGGTGAGGTAGGAGGACCACAAGCCACCAAAACAACTAATAAAGTATGTTTAGATATCATATATATGATCTTTTTATATATGATCTTTTTAATAGTGTCCTTAGATTATGGTAAGTTAAAACCAAAGTAAAATAAACTCCATTGTACAGGTGAAATAGGTGAAATTTCTCTTCATGCTTAAAAATTATTCAGTGCCTTAATGGTGCCGTGGCTAAAGAATATGCTAGAAAAACAAGTCTGCCAATTATCATAAACAAACACATATACTAATGCAGTCACTCATCTGAGAACATGCAAATCGTGACAGAGAAACTCCATTTTACTTTGAAATTTTTGAAATGAGCTGGATCGCATTGTCCTGCCTCCAGCAGCAACTGCTAACAAAATAAAAACAGACATTAATTATATCAATATTTCTCCTCCCACCATGCACCGGGAGCGATATGCCATTTGAGAAGAGGAGGCATTCTCATCGCTAGCTAGAGCTGGAGGGCAGTCAGGTTTCCAGATAACGTTTATGCAATAGAAGACAGGCTGGGAGAGCCGAGTGTTAGCGGCCTCAGGTAGATGGGAACCGTGTCATTGGGAGACTTCTTAATAAGAAACCTTAAAGCGATCCCAGGACAGTGCCTCCTGGATTGTCTAATGTCATCCAGGGCTCAACAGTTTGCATGTGCTGCCTTATCACGTAGGAGCCTCTGTGGACCTGACATCAGAGGAGGGTAAAGAACTCAGGTGCCAGTTTTGTGCTGAGCACCAGGCTGGATGATGGAGTCGTGCGTAAGGGAGTCAGCACATGCAGCATTCCAATCAGAGAGCAGTGGTTCTCAACCTTCCTAGTGCTGCGATCTTTAATACAGTTCCTCATGCTGGTGACCCCCAACTGTGAAATGATTTGCATTGCTACCTCACAACTGTAACTTTGTCACTGTTATGAATCATAATGTAAATATCTGTATATAGATAATGTAGATGTCTGATATCTGATATCGGGCCTCGTAAAGGGGCTACCACCCACAGGTTTCAAACCCCTGCTCTGAAGGGTTAGATCTAACCCAATCTCATGCATAAGGAACCACTTGACTCGGTGGAGTTTTAGCAAAACCTCCCGGAGCAAAGAAAGAGTCAGTATGTAGCAGAGCCAAGCGCCAACTCATGGCCAGCTTGTCAAAGTAAGGCGAATCAGTGGGGCAAGAGTTGGATGGGGCACACATCTCTATCACAGAAAGGGAATCCCGAGCTTATGTGACTGCTTCGTCTCATCCAAAAGGGATTGGCACCCAGGCGTGGCAGTCAACTTGTAGTCCCAGCCCTGGAGAAGCTGAGGCAGGAGTTTCATCACTTTGAGATCAACTTGGGCTACATACTGAGTTCCAGACCAGCAAGAATCTCAATATCTGAATCTCTCCCCTTTCCCCCTACTCCCTCCCCCCTATACACTCACACACACACACACACACACACACACACACACACACACACACACTCACTCATAAACATGCCTTTTGGCTACTTTTACCTACCACCTTTCTCAGCTCTTATTTTACCCTAATCCCTTCCAACTCCCTCCCCCATCCCCCTTCCCCCCCCACACACACAACACTAGAAAGAAGGTTAGAGAAGAAAGGAGGCGTAGATCTCTTTGGACTACTTCCTGATGATTAAGGGCATTGAGTTTCTAGGGGCAAGTGCAGTCTTTGTCAACAGGATCTATCTAACCAGCAATCCAGCAAAACAGCAAGATCAACAGCAGGAACCACTAGCAGCAGCAGGGACCACCAGTAGCTGCCACCACAGGCCCTCTCCCTCTCTCCCTCTCTCCCTCTCTCCCCCTCTCTCTTGGGGGCTCTCCATTTATACCCTCACAAGAGTCCCCAGAATTCCAAACATAAACTATCTGCAGCTGGCAAAAATCACGTCCCTCCTAGAGCCAGAGACAAATCATAGCGGCTGTGAACAATCTGAAGCAGCCCCATATCCCACACCTGGGATTCAAACAAAAACGTAATTACATAATATAACTGAGTTTTTTTTAAGAAACCAAAATTCTCACTACACACACACACACACACACACACACACACACACTTTAGAGGTCCTAGGCTCTTGTGTTAGTAATTGAAGCTACTTGGTATTTCTCCTTTTTAAAAGTGTTTTTCGTTATGAAATTTCTCAACGTAAAATACCTGCTTTCCACTTTTCACAGAAGATAAAGGCTTCCACGGCCTTATCTTGTCCTCTGCATCCATCTGAGATTAAGGAAAATCTTGATTTTCTGAACCGTGGGGTGAGTTTAGCTCCCAGAGTATGGCATCTTCTCTCAGCTTCACACCATCTTAGTAACCTGGAGTGCCATGTGAGTCCCCAAGAGGGCCCCTGACTTCTCACATCTCCCTTTGACATGACTACATGTGTGTGCCCTGAGCAGGTGACCGTTTTCTCTGTGCCGATGAGTATCTGTGCTCATCTGTGGACATGCTCTGAAGAGCTGGTTGCCAGCAGCCCAGCCTCGAGCCCGTCATCACGTTTGGGTAATCTCCATCTTTATTCAGCCTGTTGTTCGATTTTTGCTCTTTCTGAAGACAAGAGAGTGAATGTGAAAACCCTGTGTTGCTCATACTGGGGAAGGCTGGACTGTCTTCCTAATCTAAAGTCCACCCTCACCAAAAATGAAAGCTACCATCTTCCCCCTGATACTCCAGTCCCTTAATTCATAAGAGAAAGAGAAGAAATCCAAGAACAACAAGACTGCCTTAGTACAGACTGGCTGCCCCAAGAATAACACCGCAGATGGGATGGCTTCAGCAACAAAGATCCATTTCTCTGTATTCTGGAGACAAAAAGTCCAGCAGCAAGCTGCCAGCAGCCAGGGATCCCTGGGGCCTGGGGCCTGGGGCCTGGGGCCTGGGGCCTGGGGCCTGGGGCCTGGGGCCTGGTTCGTGGTGTCCTTTTACTGTATCCTCGGGTGGCAGGAGGGAGGAGGGCTCTCCAGATTCTCTGCTATCAAGCAAGCCATGCACAAATCTTACACAGAAGGTCTTGATTCCATATCCTAATGACCCCCCAATACACACACCCCTGAAGGCCCTGCCTCCGAGGACACCATCTCATAAAGTTAGCATTTCAATGCAGGAATTTGGAAGAAACGAAAACATGTATCCCAGACTAAAACTGCCTCCTCAAATATTTTCTAGAAGTCAGTGTTACTTAGAATTTTTATGTATTAGTTTTTTTTTTCCTTTTAAGGGATAAAATTTATAATGTAGTTTTATCATCTTATTTTCTCACATGAGTGGGTCCCCCAAAAATAAGTATAAAGCTGGGTGCTCACATGGGTTTGGGCCCAAACAACAGCCTATGATTTGGATACATAAAGGGCTTATTTCCTTTCAACACTGAGGGAGAGTAGACTTCCTGATGATACTCTCTGGAGGAGAGATGCATGGCTATGCTGTTTAAGGTCACAAGAAAGAAACCCTAGCTCCAGGGTAAGATGTGTGTCTGGTAGCCTCAGGCGCTGTGTGCCGGCTTCATCCAGTTCCCTGATGCTCTTTCCCTTTCCTTTAGGGATATCTCCACAGTCTCAGGAAGGGTGTTCCTTGGGTTCGTTCCTAAGTAAAACTCTCTCGCTCCTGTAAAATGAGAGGTTTCTGGGAAAGCACAGAAGAGCCAGAAGCTGAACAGGGGCATTGTTGTTCAGCTGCTCTCTGGGACACTTCATTTGGGGGCCATCACAGACCCACTTCTTAGGTGGCCTGACGTGTTTTCTGCACATCTGGCCCCCCAGGTTCTGGCCCCCACAGGTTCTTCAGCCAGTTCTGAGCAGTTCCGCCAAAACAAAACAAAACAAACCTGACAACTTGTGTCCTGTGATACTTACTGTACAAATCAGCGCTTCCGGTTGATTTCCCTCTAAAATCGTGTCAGATTTCATTGTCTGGGGCACCTTCTGTGATTTTTTTATCATGGGTTTCCTTTCTGCAGGTCCTGTATAAATATGGAAAAAGATTTTTATAAGACTGCTGGTCTCTGGGTTCCTCAAGATTGCTGTTGTATTGTTTTACTTTATCAGAGCGTGTTCTGTGAACATGAAGGCCTCTGATCCCAGTGCTATTGGGAAGGATTCAACATAATTGCCTCCTACCTCATCACGCCTCCCTCCCTCTTCTCACGTCCAGGTTTATTATAAACCAAATAAGTACCATTTCCTTCTCTTTGGCCTACAGCCGCATAGCTTGGCTTGATCACCAGGTAGCTAGCCTGGGTGTTCATCTTCCTGCGTTCACTGAGCAGTTGCTGTTATTCAGCACAGTAGATGTTGTATTGTAATTATTTGTTCTCTAGTTCATTTCTAATAAGCGTTACACACAGAACACTTTCCTCATTGGAACTGAACGGATCTGAGGTTCAAGGAGAGTTTACAGCCAGCAGAAAAGCATCCACTGGGGTCACAGGAGCAAGGAGTTCTGGTGTCATTAACAATCATCTCTCTGGCCTCGTCATCACAGACTTCAGTCACAAGTGGAAGCCTGGGATATAAACTAAGTCATGCCATAGCATGCTATGTTGCATAAGCAGACAAAGTAGGCAGGAGATCCAAAAAAACATGGAAGAACCCTTGTTACCTGAAGGACTCGGGGAAGGTGGGGTAATGAGAACGTTTTTTTCAGTTTATTCATTGTTTTTAGATTTAGAAAACTTTGACTTTGTATGTAGGCTTAAATAGCTAGGGGGGATGATGGTAAGGGCAAGAATGAAACTCACAGATGTTCCTGAGTTGGGTTTTAGGCAGAAGGAGAGAAGAAAAGGCATGGAGGAGCCTCAGGAAAGGAGATGGGCTTTTCTGTGTCACTGGCTAAGCTGTTTTGCCATCTACTGCTGTGATAAAAACACTGACCCAAACCAGCTTGGTGTAGAAAGTGTTTTATTACGTCTTACAGATTAGAGTCTATCATCAAGGGAAATCAGGGCAGCAGCTGGGACAGGAACTTGGAAACAGGAAGTGACACAGAAATCACTACTGCTGACTGGCTTGCTCTCTATGCCTTGCTTGGACCCAGGACTACTCAGGAGCGGCTCAAAGGCCAGCCTGAAGGAGGCCTCGACTGAGGGCCCCTCCCGCCTCCCCACATGACTCTAGATTGTGTCCAGTCGACAAAAGCTAACTAGCACTGAGAAATGGTGTTGATGGTCCAAAGAGCAGAACACAGGGTAGGAGATCAAGGAGGATTTCTGTAAGCACTGGGTGTGAACACATCCCTTGAGTACATGGGTATGAAGGATGCTGGGCTCCAGGGAGTGAGGACTTGAGTAGAGAAAAGAATCACCATAGGAAATATCACCCCCCCCCTTGTCAATCCCACTCTCCCTTCACTGGCTGGCAATCAGAACTCTGGCCATCCCTCTGTCCTCCAGTCTGCCTGTCCCCACAAACTGCCTAAACTTCAGAACATCTCCGACGACCCTTTAATCCCTCTTACAAACGACAACAGGCAGGTTGCAGCCGGGCCTATTATTGTTGCCCTGTACAGCCTTTGATTTCTTTCCTAATGCATCTGCTCCTTTGTCTATTCTCACTTTCACAAGTCACTAAGTTTAAAGGTTTAAACATTTCCCCTTCCAGTAGCCAAAAAGAACACAGAGTGGCAGCTAACACGGTCATAAATTTATCCATAGCCACAGGAGATAAGCTTCAATGTAATATAGTCATAGGTCTCCCAGGTTTGGGGGGGGGGGGGAAACAACGCAGTGACGTTTCATAAATAGGAGAATTTTAAAATACTCCCAGTAGTAAATAAGGATAAAATACAACTTATACCCAGCAACACACAGCCAGCAACAGAGCTCCTTATACTCGTTATCCTTAACACCAGTGAACTAAAATAACAACAGGAATTAGCAAATCTGTGTGTCACTGTCACCTCGCACCCAGGTGGGCTACTGTGAATTCCTCGCTGTGGGGAGGTTTTCACCCCTCCTGACAAGTTGCCTCTTACCTCTCCTGACACCTCTGGATTTGCTGAAGATCTTTGATAGTCACCAAGGAATCACAGAGGTACCAATGCCACACATAAGAGGATTCTCAGCCTATTTGGGGGTGTCAGAGAGGACCTTAGATAAGGAAAGTAGGGCACAGGGGGCTGCTCCACAGCCTGGGGGGGGGGGCATTCCACAACCTGGGGGTGAGTTCTTCTTGACTTACAGCTGATGCCCAAAGACATCTGTAAGCCTTTTGTGAGTCCTTGGTAGCTTTTGTTTTGGGTTTTCAGATCTGGTGACACTTAAGCAATAACTTACAGAAATATAAATAAATACACATGCATATACATGTATACACACATACATGTATACACACACTTACAGTGGCTTTTTATCTTCATTTGAAACTCTATTGAAGAGAATAAGGATTCTCTTTGTCTCCAGCCGTGTGCATGTGTGTGTGTGTGTGTGTGTGTGTGTGTGTGTGTGTGTGTGTGTGTGTGTATGTGTAATAATAAAGGGAAATGGAATGCTATCCAATTTATCAGTCTCGTCATTCAGTAAGGTGTATTTCTGAGTGTGTCATATGCTAGGCTCTGTAACATGTTGTGGTCAGAGGTTCAGCCCTGGACACTTTCCAGAAGGAGCTGAAGACTTTGTTGGCATAGGCTTAGGTGCACTGGGCAGCTGGAGAGCCTGGTGGGTCAGTTTGCTTTGGCAGGAAAGACACTCTAGGGAGAGAGATGTGCAAGAGCCAAGCTTGTGGAGGGAGCTGGGAGGTGAACTTCCTCAGGCTCCAGCTATGGGAAGGCTAGGTGCCATCTTAAGGGTGTTAGACATTAGCTGGGTGATACCTGGAAGCCGCTGGAAGATGGAAGAGCAAGAATAGGCATGATTTGTGTTTCAACTCAGTTTTATAAACAGACGAGGTCAAAGGCAGTGAAAAGGCTTCTGGGAAACAACAGAAGAAATGATGTGACCTCGTACTTGCTCCATGTAGCACTTACTGTATGATACTTCTGGTGTTTGCTTGTTTTGGGTGGTGGTTGTTTTGTTGTTTTCTGGGGTTTGGTTTGGTTTTTGTTTGATGAACTTTGCAGAGAACAACAAAACAGAACAGAAACTTTAGTCTAAGCCAACTTTACTCCACAGCACGGTTGTATTCTTGAGCAAGGAACTTAATCAACCATTCTGTCTTAACTCTGGGACAACAGTAGTATCCAGACTCATGGTTAGAGTAAGCGCTACAAATGTCTCATCTACACAGAGCCCTTAAAACTGCCCAGTGTGTGTGCAGCACGTGCTGGGGGATTTTTGTTTATTTTTCACACCTTCATTGGTTAACTCGTCCACCTGACCTCTATGAATTGTTGCTCTTAAAACACCCTGGAGCAACATGCTTTGGACTGCCATAACTATAAACTTTATTGGCAGAATTTTAAAGGTTTTCACACTTCTGTTTCTTAAGTCCTCTTGAACCAAACAAATACTTGCCCCTGGAATAAAATGTAAACATTCCATTATAAGGTTTTTGTTTGGGAGTGTTGAAGAGTCTTAACTATTGGTTGATGGGAAGGTTCCTTGTATTGGATCCATCACAATGGCCAAACTTCATGTCTCCATCCCACTAAGATACAGCATCACGGAACCATGAAAGCCAATTCACAAAGTTGCAGGGGATTACAAACTCTGCTTTTCCTCCTCTAGGTCCCTGGGAATTTTATCTCAATAGCATTGAGTACTCTGAAAGAACAGTCATAAATTACTGAAATTATAGTCTCCAGCCTTTACCCTTGGTTCAGGGCAAACCAATTTTAATTAGTTCATAAATTAGACCAGTGTTGTTCTTTTTCTGAAGAAGAGAATTTACTGAAGATGCTTTCGCAGTACTGTGACCATGGGGTTAGAGTCATGAACGGCAGAGTCAAGGAGGATTTAGCAGCCTGTGGTCTGGTCTGCCCTGCTATGGACAGCTATATAAACATGCACAGAATTTAACTGATAGCCTTCTCAGTCCCCGTCTCTGGGGCCTGTTGTGAGAACTGAATGAGTAAAGACTTGTGGGAGCCATTTGAAAGATTAAAAGCACTAAAAATAACTATTTTTTGTTACTGCACATCCTAAAGACACTGTGGCGGGGCAAACGGAATGGGTGCTGATGACCATTGGTTTGTATTCCAGGGCACAAGGGAAACTCTGAGCCGCCACTGCACCACCCTGGGAGATGCTCTTCGGAAGGAAAATGATTTTGCTCTTATAATTGATGGAAAGACCCTCAAATATGCCTTAACCTTCGGTGTCCGGCAGTATTTCCTGGACTTAGCTCTGTCCTGCAAAGCTGTCATTTGCTGCAGGTAAGTTCTCCCTGACATTGTTAGATTTCAACAGAAGTGACTTGATCTTAATGTCATTATGGATGTGTGTGAGGTTGAGTGTGTACACATGTGTGTGGGTACCCAAGGAGGCTACAGATGCTGGACGCCTCTGATGCTGTAATTACAGGCACTAGCTACTAGGAACATCAGCTTAGGTCTGTGGAGGAGCAGAGCCACGTCTCCTGACTACTGAGCTCTCTCTCCAGCCTTAGCTTAAATCCTTAATTTTTGAACATTCCACAAAGCTTTTTCTTTTAATCAGTGAATTACAAATGTTGGATCATTTCATTCACTCAAGTCCCAGAGTTCACAAGCCGAGATGGATTTGTCAGCAGAGTTTTGAAAGTGAGTTCTAACTATCATTATTGAATACTACTCATGATTTGAAATCGTCAGCTCTTTGCTGCTTATCTGTATTTAAAATCAATCAGCAACAACCAGGTACATGGCACCTGTCACTAATCCCAGCTACTTCAGAGGCTAAAGCCAAAAGATATCAAGCTTAGGCTCTGCTTGGGCAATTTAGGGAGACTCTATACCAAAAAAAATTAAATAAATACACTTTCAAGAGGGCTACAAATGTAGTTCAGTGGGTTTTGTCTAACATAGGCAGCACTCTGGGTTCAAACATCAATACTTAAAAAAAAAAGAAAAAAAAAGAAAAGAAAAGAAAAGAAAAGAAAAGAAAAGAAAAGAAAAGAAAAGAAAAGAAAAAATTTCTGTCAGTGATAGAGTGAACTCTAAGCCCTCTCTCTGATCTTAACTACCAAAGGGGAGAAGAAAAAAAGATTATTTATCTGCATTTCCATTTTGGTTTATTTATGGAAAGAACCCTGTTGTCTCTATTTATTTAGATCGCTGATCCTGCTGCTAGAATTTATTCTGTAGGGAATAGCATGGTGGGAGGTACAGACCAAGTCAGTTTTCCAAACAGCTGAATATTTTTCCGACGGCTGTTTATTTACTCCAAGACTCTTGCCTACTAATTTATTACATTGCTCACATCCTAGATTAAAATCTGTTTTTGAGTTACCAGAGCTCTAGTCTAGCTGGCTGTCATCTTATCAGGGGAATCTTCCCAATCTTTGCTTAAATTGTTAAAACTCTGTCCTCCTAAAGTTTAAAGTACTTAGATAGCATTAGCCAGGCTCCTGTCTGGAGGTGTCCTCAGCTCAGGATTCCCCATGTCGTCCCTGGACTGAATCATACCAGCAGGTCGCTTTCCCTCTTTAGGAGACAAAGTATGGCTTATTGATGGTTTCTCAGTCCTTGGTCCTGCCGTTCTCCTCAGCATCCTCCTATTTTTTGAAAAGCTCTATTTCCTAACAAAAGAAACTTATTCCCTTTTAATCACTCTTTTTTCAGAGTCTCAGCGTACACTTAGGATATATTTCTTGAATTTCAGTTGAAATTTACTTCTTGGAGTGTGTTTAAACCACACACACACACACAAACACACATACACCCATACACCCCGGTAAGGATCACGTACGTATAAGCATCATTTTGACCTACAAAATTTTCTTATTCTCAAAGAATTAAGACCTGCTCTTCATTTTCAGGCATCTCATTATAGATATAATTATAGAATTTAGTCTTCTCTGTGGTCCCTATTAATAATATGACCTATGATTTTTTTTAAAGATTTATTTTATTTATTATATGTAAGTACACTGTAGCTGTCTTCAGACACTCCAGAAGAAGGCACCAGATCTCGTTACGGATGGTTGTGAGCCACCATGTGGATGCTGGGATTTGAACTTGTCACCTTCGGAAGAGCAGTTGGGTGCTCTTACCCGCTGAGCCATCTCACCAGCCCCATGACCTATGATTTTTAGTGACACGTTATGCAAATGCTTGGTGTTCATAATAGTCATGTCCTTTTTTTTTTTTTTTTATCACAATGATGGAAATTATTTTATACTCTTGGTTTTGCTTTGGCTTTTTAAAATCTGGGGCCACGGTCACGTCTCTTGGTTTCTTGCTAATGTCTTGGCAGGGGCTTACTAAAGCTCAGCCCTTCCATCCCTCCATCTGGGTAATTTTGTGCTCCATTTAGCCATCTTGTCTCTTTCACTAATGGGTTCATGAGAACCAACAGGAGATTGCTCAAAAAAGCCTGTGAGTGTTAGGGCTCTTGGCTCCTCCTCAGAAACAGACTGCAGACCAAAATAACAGTGACATTTAGATAAAGTAGCCAGTTGGCTCTAGCTAGCGTTTGTGACATGCCTACTGTGTGCTGGGCATAGGTCTTGCCCCTACCAAGGCAAGCATGACTCACTACCTGCTCTCCTTGCTGTCTCTGTCCGCTCTCCTCTAAGCAGAATCACAGTTGGTTTGAAAGATGCAGGAGGCCTTTGCAGCAGAGCTTAACCCAGTGCCTCACTCAATTCTTCTTAAAGCTCAACCACAGGCTTAAACACTAGAGGCACACTAGAAGACAGAGTCAAGGCAGAGGAAGTATGTTCTGTGCTTGGGAAGTTCTCTCTGGAGATCCTTGTCTGGCAGGATCACAAGTCACATGGATCTCAGAGCTCTTCCAGGCCAGGGACCCTGGGAGCGATTCGCCCTGCCGTGAACATGGAGCTTGGTGCTGACGCGGAGCTTATAAAGCTGTGTGTGGCTGCTTCCTCCCTCCTCAGCTGCCTCTGCTGTGTGGAAGTTTGAGGGTCTTGGAGGTCCCTGGCCAGATAGTTCTATTCAGGGTTTTGTTGTTGTTTTAATAAACCGTCTTCCTTCAGCTCTTTTTAATTCTAATTACCTTCATACTGTTTTCCCTAAAGGAAAGCTTCTGGCCTGGCTCTGAGACTGCTCTAAACCCATAATTACATCAGTGCCACAGCTGGATTAGTGTGTGTGCACCTTCCTGGCTTAGTGCCTCTTCAAAGTTGAACCACTGGCACAGAGCATGTTTTTCTCGTTCCTTTACTGACCTCTGAATGCAATGATGGTGCCCCTATCCCAGGCTGGGGATGCGGAGTAAGCCTGTGGATGGTCCTTGGAGGATGGACCCCAGGGTAATTGCTCATTTCTCTTACGATAATGATCTCCCAGCCTCAGGAAACGCTCCATTTTATTCCATTAGAAAAGTGATGCTCAGATAAATATTGAATATTATTTCAAAATACTGCGCAGCACTCTTTCCCAAGTTCCCTCACGAATTGTGCTAAGTCTTCGAGGTTTTCCCTCAGATGGAGACACCGTTCCAGTCCACCGTGTGTCAGTCCACACCCATGAAGAGAATTCAGAATCAGACTTTCCTCTAAAGTCCATGGAAGCAGCAGATAATGGAATTGATAATGTGTCTCATCCGCTCCATCCTCAGGATTCCATCAGCTTCCTTCCCTGACATTGGTACCCAGGGCAGAAAGAGGTCGTAGTGTTTGCCCAATCGCCACGGTTACAAAGATGCACTCTTGCTCCCCAGAGTCTATTGCTGAACTGAAAGAAGCCGCTGTACTCTGTCAGGAGTCATTACGTCTCCTCTCTGTCTTCTGAGGGGACCATTCAGAGACAGAGCTAATCTCTCCAACCCAAAATTATTCAGGGCATTTGAGTCCTGGTTTTGGTTTACAGAGTATAGGCTACATGTTATATGTCAAGAAGTGCATATATATATATATATATATATATATATATATATATATGTATATATATATATATATATATGTATATATATATATATATGGATCTATTTAGTCCATATATATATATGGATCTAAAGTCAAAACAGTAGAACCTAGTTTTCTTTTTTTTTTTTAAGATTTATTTATTTATATGTAACTGTCTTCAGACACACCTGAAGAGGGCATCTGATCCCATTACAGATGGTTGTGCGCCACCATGTGGTTGCTGGGAATTGAACCCAGGACCTCCAGAATAGCAGTCAGTGCTCTTAACCACTGAGCCATCTCTCCAGCCCCATTGTCTTGTTTCTTATCAGCCTACCAAGCACTGTGTTCACAGAAGCTGGACAGCTTTCATGTTCACTGTTTGACAGTTGAGCTCCACCCCTCAGGTCACCTGATAAGAAGCAGCAGCATGCACCCGTGTCTGAGAGCGTCTTGCTTTCCACATATCAACATAAGCGTCTGTCCTGTTACTTAGTCACTTCTGTTCTCTTGCCCAAGTCCACCGCTTCTTACTTGGGATGGCCACAGATACATTGGTTGTTTGGCGGCTTAATTGGCTAGTCTAAGAGACAGGGTCTCATGTATTCCAGACTAGCTGGAAACCCACAGTGTACCCAAGGCTAGCCTTGAATTTCTAGTCCTCTTTCCTCCTCATCCTCCCAAGTACTAGAGTTAGAGACCTGTCCCTGCACACCCTCTTAGATGCTTTTAGAGAACAAAAGAAAGTTCTGGTTTGCCTCCCCCAGAGGAAACACATATGCTCAGCGCACAGTGGTGTAGAGCATTGTCAGGGTTTTCGCAGACAACCTGCAACTCCCTAAGGAAAACAAGCTTTGCTCTCGGACTTGTGGAAATTTATAGAAACAACTAAAATCAAGAGCTGTCCTGAGGCTCCAGATCAATAATTTCTGACTTGTTTGCCAGTTGCTTTTGAACTCTGCTTCTGTTGGCTGCTCTGTGCTAGGCATCACCTCTCTGCTGCTTAGATCCTGATCTGGGGACAGGCGTGCAGCTTTCCTTCCTCGGACCCATCGTCCCTCCAGAGGAGCAGGAAGGCCACAGTAAAGTAGCACCCTGTGAAATAGCTTGTGGTTTCTGAAGTTCTCATCAGTTCATATGACCCAGCTTTTCAAAGAATCTTACGTTTTTGGGGGGTTTTCTTTCTTTATTTTTTTCCCTGTAGTTGTCAGTTGAGTTTAAACATATTTTGAAACTTACGTTCTGTGACAGTTGGTTGAAAATTGGCTTCGAGCCCCCAGCTCTTAGACTGTCTAGTAATCACCATCCTGCTACATAATTTATGTCCTCATGTCCCCTGAAAAGCAGAGGTTAAACTGAAGCAAGCATTTTTCTCCAGTTGCAACATCGCTAATCAAAGCTTAGCCCCCTTTTAGGCCATTTTCTCCATAGTAGATTTAAAAGGGGAAAAAAAAATAATAACCTTGATTTCAGCAAGTGTTGTCACTTAGAGTGACATTCCCAGGCAAAACCTTTTGCCTTCCTCTGCCTGACGGTGCCTTCCAGGAAGTGGCCTAAAGGGACACTGTATATTTTCTGTTGGAGCATGAGTGTGTTAAGGAGAAGGAGGTCAAGGCAGACCTACTTCCTGAGTCTTTGGGGGATTGTCTTTAGCTCAAGGACTCCTCCGAATAAACGTTCTACTTAAGAGGTAGCGACAAGGCCCAAACGAAGCCAGTAAATACTCAACAGACATCCCTTCAAAGAAAAAGAAGTTGTGCACACCACTGGGCGCCAAGCAGATGTTTGGCCTCAGAAGACTTACAAACTGTTAATGAATGTCGACCCTATATTTACTTCCAAGAAAATCTGAATAAATATTGGAAATGTGGAGAGACTGTTTCTTTCATAGACGCCTGACTGAAAGACATACCGAGTGGGTTTTATAGCTTTATAAAATGCCCACATTTGGCTTGAGCGTAATTCTCAGCTCAGGTCTTGCTCCTCTTGTTTCCCATTCCACTTCTACTGAGAGATGCTAAAAGGAACTATGGGACTCATTGTATGTGGTAGCCATGACTGATGTCTCCGCCAGAAAAGTCCCCACTCGAATGCCATGCCTAAGAGCATACGAGACACCTAAGAGCTACCAAGTGCGGCTTGCTGTAACTCAATGTGGTACCATTTCTAGAGTCAGGTGTGACTCTAGAAAATCCACCTCAGCACCACAGACACACATTACACACTACAGTCACAGCTTCTCATGCTAGGCGGTCTTGAAAGCCTATCTGAATGCCCATCACATTCTTTTTTTATTCACCCATCCAATACCAATCATGTTCCCCTTCCCCCCACAATCCCCTTTCCTTCCCGGGTCCCTCCCTCCCCGCTTGTGGTTGCTTTCTTCTCCCTCCCAAGTGGGATTGAGGCATCCTCACTTGTGCCCTTCAGCATGTTGAGCTTTTTGAGTTCTGTGGACTGTATCTTGGGTATTCTGTACCTTTTATTTATTTTATTTATTTATTTGTTTGTTTGTTTGTTTATTTATTTATTTTTGCTGATACCCACTTATTAGTGAGTACATACCTTGCATGTCCTTTTGGGTCTGGTTACCTCACTCAGGATGATATTTTCTAGTTCCATCCATTTGCCTGTAAAACTCAGGATGTTCTCGTTCTTAATAACTGAGTAGTATTCCATTGTGTAAATGAACCACATCTTCTGTATCCATTCTTCAGTTGAGGGATATCTGTACTGTTTCCAGCTTCTGGCTGCTATGAACATGATGGAGCATGTGTTCTTGGGGTATGGTGGGGCATATTTTGGGTATATGCCCAAGAGTGGTATTGCTGGGTCTTCAGGTAGATCTATTTCCAGTTTTCTGAGGAACCCACAGATTGATTTCCAGAGTGGTTGTACCAGTTTCCAATCCTACTAGCAATGGAGGAACGTTCCTCTTTCTCCTCATCCTCACCAACATGTGCTGTCGCCTAAGGTTTTGGTCTTAGCCATTCTGGCTGGTGTGAGGTGGAATCTCGGGGTTCATCACATTCTTACAAAATCTACACATCTCACTCCACCATGGCCAGTGTCCAAGGAGCCCTTTCTACCACCTAAACTTACTGAGAGTTGCTACCTTGATTTCCATCACTGTCTTCTTAAATCATCTCTTCTCTTCCTCAATTTATCCTTTCTGGTTTATATTTTCCTGTCCTGCAGTATAGATATGTATCTCAGACAAGTACATTGAATTTCTTAAGAGGGCTTTGAATCCCAGCATTTGGAAGGCAGAGGCAGGCGGATTTCTGAATTCGAGGCCAGCCTGGTCTACAAAGTGAGTTCCAGGACAGCCAGGGCTATACAGAGAAACCCTGTCTTGAAGAAACAAAACAAACAAACAAACAAAAAAACCCAAACAAACAAAAAACAAAAAAGAGGGCTTTGCTTTTCGTCAATTTTAAATGCTGAACTTTGCAGCTTTCCAGAAATCCATTGTAGCCTTCAGCCAAATATCAATCACCTACTAGACTATCTACAGTTTTCTCGGTTCTGATTCACTAAGGATGTGATATATGCACTGTTGGATGTGTCTGTGATCTCTCAACTGGTGGTCGCTAGTGTGTAAAAACAGGGAGGCAGAATTCAGTGTGAACCCATGACAGATTGGGTCAATTGTGTCTTCATTTTAAAAAATGGGTTACTTAAAGACAGTTCAAGAAAGGCTGAGTCCTGAGATCAGTGCTGAACTCCCAAGTGTGAAAAACAGATCAAAAAGTAACCAAGACATTCTGGTGGCTACAAGGCGTGGAGTAGAGAGAGAGGAAAAGGTGTCTTACGGGAAGAATGGTTTTGAAAAACAGATGGATTAAAAGAGCTCAGAGCTGTAAGGAAAGGGTATAAGACAGTTTGTAGATTGAGGTACAAGAGAGGAGCTCTGATATTACCAGCTCTGATATTCTGCAAAAAGTGTTTTAGAAAGCAATCAAGGAAAGACTTTCTCTGTACTTGAGACAGAACAAGGGAGTTCTGCAGGCGAGACAAACACCTACCACTGAGCTACACTGCTAACCATAAACTATGCTAAAGTATGTTCTTGCTCTAAACATTATAATGAAACTTCCTACTAGGAGCGGTTTCTGTGAGATATGTTTGCCAGTTTCAGTTTGCTGTGTTACTGTGTTATTGTATGCACATCTCAACCCTCAGATCCGCGCTGCCAATAGGAACAGCCCCCACTGAAAATACCATCAGAGCCACTTAAATGAAAGGCAATGGTGGTTTATCTGTATGAATGTGTACACTCTACAAGAGCAACTGTGAATCCAAAACGTGCTTCAGAAAGGAAGTCTTTCTCGAAGTTACTTTTCCATTTTTTTTTCTTTTTCCCCTGAGAAGAGCTATCTGTGTGTTATTTCTTTAGCCTTGGCCCCTACATTGTAAAGTCTCTTTGGTGCCTTTGACTGCACAGAATATAGCAGATGTTGGTTTTGGAGGCTAGGAAGGTCCTCACTCATCGGTCATTTGAATAGCACAGTTTTCTTACCCAGAGGTGGTTGAATGTTTCATTATGCTCCATCTGCTAAATATCCTTAGGATTTTCTACATAAGCTGCTGTTTTCGTTCCAGTAATAAATCCGCCATGAGCTTCCAGCGCTGGTCCAAAAATGCATGTAATTTTGGTATGTGTAACATACATTTTGCTACATATTAATATCTTCTCAGCTTCAAGCATTATAAATGAACCTAACAAATTTTAATTTAAAAAAAGAAAGCAGTAAGATTAAGTTAGGTTTTTCTCTCTCTTTGAAAGTTTGTTATTTGTCAAATATGGCCCAGTGGAGAATAGACTGATTAGTCAGAGGAGAGACTTGAGGAAGTCGGGAAGAAAGGAACGTGCAGCACATCCTGGCTGACTTCTAAAGAGTAGCCAGGGATACATCTCAAACTTAATAAGTAACAAAGCTTGATTACTACATGTATAAAACACTTCATGGTAATTAGTAGAGTTACCCTAGTTAGCTTTAAATCATCTTGATACAGCCCAGAATCACCTAAGAAGGGAGTCTCAATTAAAGGATTGCCTGGATCTGGCTGTCCTCTGGGCATTGTCCAATGGGGATTTCCTTGATTATTAATGATGCAGGAGAGCCCAGCCCACTGTGGGTGTCACCATTCCTAGGCAGGCATTCTGCACTTAAGGTAAGCGAAGTAGGAGTTGTGAATGAGTCAAACAGGGAGTCAGCAAGCAGCATACCTTCATCATTTCTGCTTCAAGCTCTAATTTGAGTTGCTGCCCCGACTTTCCTCAGTGATAGGAACATAAATAAAACATTTCCTCCCCTAAGGTGCTCTTGGTCAGGGTGTTTTATCACAGCAACAGACCCAAAACTACAGCAGCTGTATTTTTCCATGTTCCTCCTGTTTTTTTATCTTTTATGGGTGGCCAAAAGGAATACAAAATAATTCATTATACTAAAATGTGCTTTATGATGATAACCTCCCCCCAAATCTCACCTACACATTTTAAAATATACCAGTAAAGTCATATTCTTGCCTTTAACATTATAAGTCTTTTGGCCATCCAGGTAAAGTCTCCACATAATTCTTTATGCCTATGTAGATACATGTACATGTAATCATTACCCATGTTGTATTCAGAAAGACAATCATTTCCATTCAATGAGAGCAAAACAAAGCTTGTATAAGATAGACCACCTGGGGCTGGAAAGATGGCTCAGTGGTTAAGAGCACTGGATGCTCTTCCAGAGGACCCAAGTTTGATTCCTAGCACCCATGTGGTAGCTGCCAGCAGTCTGTAGCATCAACTCCAGAGGATCCAATACCCTGTTCTGACTTTTGCTGGTACCAGATACACATGCAGGCAAAACACTCAAACACATAAAAATACATTTAAAAAAAAATAGACCACCTATATATTTCTTAGCTTGAATGACAAAACATTCCAGTGCTCTCTGATCTAATGTTCACGGGGCACTGCAAGTTGTTATGTAACAAATGGGAACAATAATGAATAACATATGCAGAAACTGCAGCCAGGAGCTATCTGAGAAGCACACTGCACTCAGCTCACTCCTCGGTTACATCACCAGGGACCACCCTCTTGTTTGTGGTGCACGGGAAGAAAAACAGACCTCCACCGCACATGCTACATTCGTGATCTTTCTTTCAATAGAGTCTCTCACTGATTCCAGAAAAGAAAAAAGCAACTGTGGAAGACAGTAGTGAATCTTTTCAGTCTTGTTGAGAACCCCCAAGTCAGATAAACTTTACACAAATAAGGACATATACACATCTAGGATGAGAAAATAGTGTTGTTATGATGCTTCTAGATTATACAGTTGATCACTGTTGGTAGTTAGAAAGCTGAAGACTTATAACCTCACAGCCAGAGACATATAGTTTGTGATAAGCACTAGGAAGAATTAACTAGCTTCACTGTGTGGTTGCTCCAGGCCAGTGATTCCAACCTGAGGATCACCACCCCTTTGGGGGTCAACCAACCCTTTCACATGGGTGCATATTAGATATCCTGCATATCAGATCTTTACATTATAATTCATAACAATAGCAAAATAACAGTTTATGAAGTCACCATGAAAATATGTTTTATGGTTGGGGGGGTCACCACAACATAAGCAAACTGTATTAAAGGATCGCAGCATTAGGAAGGTTGAGAGCCACTGCTCTAGGCTATGTACAACTCCAGAAAGCAGTGCAAAAGTCAAGAAAGCAAACTCTGATGGGGAAGGGGGGGGGGCGTCCGGAAGAGCCGGAAACTCATCAGGAAAAGACACATGCTCTGGCAGATTTGGGTGGGAAGACATCCACCTTGTGTTCTTTCCCTCATCTGAAATAAACTCCTGTGCTTGTCAAGGAGGCCATCTTCCATCATCTGGAATTACTAAGTACAGGCAGGACTATCCAGGGGCCATATGTCACACCCATCAGTCTTAGCTTCTTTTCCTGCTGCTCTGGTAAAATATTCTAACAAAAGCAACTTAAAGGAAACACTCACCGTTCCAGGTTGCCATGCGTCCTGTCAAGGCACTCACAGCAGCAGAAGCCTCAGTCACATTACATTTGCTTTGTTATAAACCCCAACCCCATGTAGCAAAAAACAACTTTTTAAGTAGACTCGAAAACAGCACCCATTTGAGAGTCCCTGTCCAAAGTGCATGGATTCAGCACAATTCAGAACTTGGGGTTCTAAAGCTTGAGCACGTGCTTATAGATAGTGAGCTACTTTGGAGATGAGCCCCAAGTCTAAGCATAAATTTCATTCATATTTCATAAAAATTATTTCATGTTTCATGTATAAGATTTTCCCCAAACCTGACACACAAAAGCCAAAATATTTGTCACGTGAGATCAGGTGATGAATTTTCAGCATCATGTTGGCACTCAGAAGGTTGCAGATTGAGGGTTTATGGATTTGGGGTTTGGGGAATAAGAATATTCAAGGACTCAGTGAGTAGAGCATTTGGCTCTGTATGCACAAGATTTGAGTTCAGATTCCCAGCACCCACATAAATCTGGGAGCAGTAGTGTGTGTGTGTGTGTGTGTGTGTGTGTGTGTGTGTGTGTGTGTGTGTGTGTGTGTGTGTGTAATCTTCACACTCTTGAGGTGAGCTGGGAGGCAGAGGCAGGGAAATCCCTGGCGGCTTGCTGCCAACTAGCCTGGCATACATACCCAACAGTGAGCAACAAAAGCGAAATGAAATCCCATCTCAAACAAGGTGGAAAGTGAGGACCCAACACCCCAGAGTTATCCTCTGACCTCTGGTGCATGCTGTAGTACACATGTATATTCATACATCATACATACACAAACATATAAACTTGTGCACATATCTGTACACACACCATACATGCATCCCTCTCCCCCCCCTCTCTCTCCCTCTCCCCTCTGTAGGAAATCTTTTTTATCTGACTTTAGATTCCCCCCAGAAGCACACCCTGTCTCTCTCAGAACAGCCCCCAGCCCCCTCCGCCGTAGCCTTGACGGTATGCGCATGCACTTGTGTTTCTATGAGTTGACCTGGTGTCTTCCAAGTTGTGTTTATCCTGTAATGTATTTATTGCAGTTGTATATCTCAAAGTAATTGCCATTAATTAAATTCTTCCCAGATTACTGAGGCAATCTGATGAAAGTTATTGCTAAGAAAACTGGGTATGAGAGTCTGCAAAGAATGTGAGTTGCTTGACAATTTTGCCTTTGAATGTAGAGAAAGCAGCTAAGAGAGTCATCAACTAAGGTGGAAAAAATTATATTCTCCGCTTCATGCTACAAAACAAAAAGTGTGCGTGTGGGTGTCCTGAGTGAGATTTTTGCAGCAGAAAATCCAGGGTTTTAACCAGCAGGTTTCCTGGCAAAAGAAAGTTCTAGATGTAGCTCACACACCTGTGCATTCCTATTGTGAGTGAAATATATGAATGAGTGTTTACATTTTGTAAATCCAACATCCCTGTTTAGCTGCCAGTTGCTTTCTGAGCTGTCTTCTAAGCCTGGACTATGCTTGCTAGTCATAGTTTATTGCTTAAACATTTTTCTTGCTTAGGGTATTCCTACTCTTTTCAATGAACAGCTGAGTCGTCTCCATCGTGGTGGGTGAGCATCCTTACCTAATTCCAAATTGGAGGCTCTATTACTTTATGGTGCCCATTGCTATGACAAAAGACCTGACTTGAACAGTTGAAGGAAAGAAGACCAAGGGAGGCGTGGCGACAGGAGCATGAGGTGGCTGGTAGCATCGCTATCCCAGCCTGCATTCAGGAAGCAGTGAGAGATGTGGAGGCTGTTCCTCCTCCAGCAGGCTTAACTTTCCCCTATTTATTCAGTCTGGGACTTCAGCCCATCTACTTTTAGGGTAGCTCTTACCCCCTCAGTTAAGCCTCTCTGCAAACAGCCTCGGGGCACTCCCAAAGGTTGTGGTTGTGTGTCCTAGGCAATTGTAAAGTCCATCAGGTTGGCCATGAAGATTACCCATCGTGCAGGATTAAAATTTAGAGTGTGAAGCAGAGAGAGCAGCCGCTGATTGCAATCACTGTGAAGATGGGCAGGAGGGGCGGCGTTAAGGGTTTGCTGTCATCTTCTCTGAAGCTCCCTTAACTCACTGATTTAAGCTCACTATGTAGATGCCGTTCATTAAATAAATAAATAAATAAATAAATAAATAAATAAATAAATAAACGCTCCACCATGCCCTAGCCCCACAGCGTGATTTAATAACATGTGCAGACCGGGAGCCGTTAAAGAAAGCTTGATAAATGTTTTCAAATGCTTCCCTTCATTGAGGCTCATTTCCATTTGCATTTGGTAGCATTTCTGGTGAGCATTCTTTTCTGACATTTGCTAAATGTCAGCCATAGTCCGTGTGTAAAACCTTGGCCTAGGGCCAGTAGGCTTACCAATTTCTATTAGCCTGTTAAGAGAAATTAAATGAAACGCGAAAGTGGAATGAAAATCGCTTTGAAGAGAAATGGAGGCAGACGTTGAAATGAACCATCGGTAGCCTGATACTCGTTCTCTTGTTGAGGTCAGCGCTGTGTCATTTTTGTACTGTACCTTTGCCAAATGCTAAAAGGAAGTCCAAAAAAAATAAAAATAATTCTTTGATATGGCAGCTATTTACCAGTTTCTCTTCTGGATCAGCCACTAAGAACACAGAGGAACACTCCGTCAGTGTCCTGGGCTCGAGCTGAGACTCTCCAACTGCAAGCCAGACTCAGAGCTGCCATAGCTCACTCCCTGCCTCCTGGAGGCACGTGTTTGTGCAGAATGCCCACTGCCTTCCTGTCACCATAATCAAGAGTATATGTGAAGACATATCGGTTCCTGAAACGGCCTTTATTTTTTTAAAAAGAATAACAAAATACTTTGTGAGATATTTCAGCAAGTACTTATTACGCAGCTGTGGTATACTGACCTTAAGAAAGAATTTATCTCTGAGTGAGGCCCACTGCACATGCTGTAATCTAACACTGGGGAAACGGAAGTCAAGGGATCAGGAGTTCTATGCCAGAGCCTCACATAACATAGCTAATTCAAGGCCAGCATGGGCTAACACTGCCTTAAAGGTCTCAAAATGGTGATTATAATGACGATGATGATGACAATGACAATGACAGCTAGCATCTTATACACTGGTTGCTTCTTATTATCTGTGTCATTATGTCAGGACTTTGCTATGTAGCCTATGCTGGCCTAGAACTTATGACCCTTCTTCCTGTATCAGCCACTAAGTACTGGGATTACTAGCATGCACCACCACACCCAGCCCTAATTACTGTCTTAATATAATAGTCGTCTGGACTGACTCACTGTTTAGTCTTCCTGTCTATTTCCAGCACAGTATGAACAATAGATTAAGTTAATTGTGTCGCTGAAGCGCACTGTCATAGACCACTTCTATCATTTGCTTGGCATTTCGTTCTCAAATGACTTTTTAAGATGCATGAAAAAATGCTTCAAGTTTAATACCAAATGTGATGCTAGTGTAAATGCTGCTGCCTTATGTCCCTGGTCCATGATTGCAGAAAAAGCTGTCTGTCTGATTTCTGCATGCATGTTAGTCTGTGCCTCTGGAAGAAAACGAAGTGTGTGGACTATGTTCTAGCAGTGGATATTTACTGTTTTTGTTTGTTTGTTTGTTTGTTTGAGATTCACGGTGATGTCTGAGAACAGGTTAAAAGTCTACCCAACTCCCCACTATTAATTTCAGTAGCGTTAAGATGTTTTAATCTTCTAGCACATTACATATGACCAGCTCTCAGAAGCTCAGAATGTTTTCAAGGCACTGAATAAAACCTAGGTAGTATTTGGACTGTTTTCTGGTCTTGGGTTGGTTGTTTGTTTTAGATGTACTTTGCTTTTTAATTTTGTGTATATAGAAAAGTATGTGCATGTGAGTGGCAGATACTCACAGGGGCCAGAAGAGGGTGTGGGGTCTCCTGGAGCTGGAGTTATAGACAGTTGTAAGCCACCTGACATAGGTGCTAAGAACTGAATCCAGGTCTGCAAGAACAATACAGCTCTTAACCACTGGCCACTGCACTATCTCTTAGCCCCCTCAACAGCTTCTTAGGCCTCTCTTTGCAATGAATTTCTGATGTCACTTGCTCGTACTTAAACATTATGTCTCTTGGATGTCACCTACACATTTGTTTCCAGGACGTTTGTTATCTTCTTATTTTGAATGTGACAGACATGTTAGCAGGAGATGCGTTTATCCAGTTGTTTTGTTTCGATTATTGATCAAAAAGTGATGGCATTTCATTTTCCTTTTTCAGGAAGCAGGAGTAGTTGTTCACTTTTGTTTGGTTGGTTTTGTTTTTCAAGGGTTTCTCCTCTTCAGAAGTCCGAGGTTGTCGAGATGGTTAAGAAACAAGTCAAAGTCATCACGCTTGCCATCGGAGATGGAGCAAATGACGTCAGCATGATCCAGACGGCCCACGTGGGTGTTGGGATAAGCGGCAATGAAGGTTTGCAGGCAGCCAACTCTTCAGATTACTCCATCGCTCAGGTAACGCCTCCAGCAGCGACACAGAGCCCCGCCCCTTTGCATCAGAGGAAGTGAGGGGGGGAAATACTCACGTCTTCCCATTCCTCCCCTAGTTCAAATATTTGAAGAATTTATTGATGGTTCATGGTGCCTGGAATTACAATAGAGTCTCCAAGTGTATCCTGTACTGCTTCTACAAGAACATCGTGCTCTACATCATCGAGGTAACCACATGTTGAAAGTAGTCTCGCCCCTGACATTTGTAGTCCCGCCCCTGACATTCGTAGTCCCGCCCCTGGCAGTCATAGTCCCGCCCCTTACATTCGTAGTCCCGCCCCTGGCAGTCATAGTTCCAACTGGTCTCCTTATGGGATCGTTTTCTTTGTTTCTAGGAGTACTTTATCATCTCAATTCCTTTTTTAAGAACAAAAAGCTTTAGGATTTATTTTTATTTTATTTTTATGTGAGTGGATGTTTTGCCCGTGTGTATGTCTGTCTGTGCATCATGTGCTTGCAGGGCCCACAGAGGCCAAGGTGGATCTTTTGGAACAGGAGTTTCAGATGGTTGTTAGTCAACACGTGATAATCTCCTGTTATGCTGTATGGAAGCATTCACCCATCAACAAAAAGCTGGTGACCAGTGAGCTGAGGCAGGTTTGGAAGGTGGCAAAGAGGGAAAGAGAAGAGGGTGGGGTTATGGGATAGAGTCAGGTGCAGGAACTCTGAGGAAGATGGTCCGTTGGTCACATGAACTCCAAGGAGAGGTAGCAAGCCACGTAGCACTCACAGACTAGAACAAAAACAGGTAATGGAGTTATGGGCTAGTGGGAGAACAGGCCCAGGCTTATGGCCTAAGCATTGATTTATAGAAAATTCAGTCTCAGAGTTGAGAATTTCAGGGATCTTGTGCATGGGTGGAAAGCCAGCAAACTACAAAACCCAGATCCTCTGGAAGAACAGTCGGTGTTTCTGACTGCTGGACCATTTCTTCCCTTTTTATTTCTAAACGTGTCAAAGAAGATACCAACCGTGAGAATAATCAATGTGTAGGCTCTAGCTAAAAATGTTAGGTCGCTTTGATGGAAAGCTGAAATAGAATTGCTAATGAGTCCTGTTATCAGGTTTGAAAGACAATAAAACTTGAACATGTACAGAATTTCTTCAACCCACTGTTAAGGGGTAGTACACACAAGAAAAACTGTATTAAAAAATAATAATCTGGTGATGCAAGTTTTTGGTTTTTTTTTAACAATCAGAGAAAAGTAAGGGATGCCAGAAGCAAAGTATGGGATAAGGGTTGGTTCTAGGTCAGGGAAGGTACACTAGGTTTAGCTGTCAGACACTCTTTTGGGGTCTTTTTTTTTTCTAAGATTTATTTATTTTATATATGTGAGTACATTGTCTCTGTCTTCAGACACACCAGAAGAAGGCATTGGATCCCATTACAGATGGTTGAGAGCTACCATGTGGTTGTTGGGAGTTGAACTCGGGACCCCTAGAAGGGCAGTCAGTGCTTTTAACCGCTGAGCCATCTCTCCAGCCCTTTCTGATGCTCTTTTGATGCCTGGGTTTGGTGGTTTTAGCTGCCAGGCCCCCATTGAGTTTCCCAGTGGCAATGATATCTCTTGGGCCTATATTCACTGGTCCAGTGGTATTTCTTGCCATAACTTCTGCACGATTTGGAAACCTAGGCATTCTTTTTGGTTTCTGTCCCCAGAACCCATTGCCATTAGAAAGCATGTTCAGTTCTCTGGCAGAAAGTACCATATTTCTCACAGTCACCACTAGGGGCAGTCTGAGATTCTGAGACCTAAGACCTACTATAGATCTTCTATGTGAGACACAGCCACGCCTTGCTATGCATCTCTTAATGGTGTTTGAATTTGGCAAACAATAAGATTTTGGATAAGGAATTTCTCTAAAAATATTCTATTCCAAGGTTCTTTCCACATATCAAAAATGACATCCTCATCCAAAGGAAACCTGGGGGAATCTTACTTGGTAAAGATGGACCTGAGTTTGAATCCCAGAGCCCAAGTGAAAAGGGCAGGCATGGTGGTGTGTGTTTTCATCTCTGCACTGGAGAGGCAGATGCCTGAGGCCACCCAGCCTACCCAGCCTGCTCAGTGAGCTCCAGGACAGTGTTTCCAATAAACAGGGGATAGCTCCTGAGAGAACGACACTGAGGTTGACCTCTGCCCCCCCCCCATACACATGCATACACATACACGTGAGCCCCTGCTCACATATGAACACACTGTGTACTCAGAGGATAAAAGCTTGCCCTGTCTATATTTGAGCATCCGATAACCAGCCTCAGCCCAGCAATTACAAAGCAAGCCAAGCACAGCCTGTGACCCCAGGAAATGGCCAAAAGGACACAGTGGAATCCATGTCTGTAACTTTAAATTTCCTAGGTACCACATTAGCAAAATGCCACAACAAAAACCCAGGTTGAATTCAATATCATATTTTAACTCAACATATTAAAAATATTACCATATGCACCATGTAAGAAAAAATATTATGTTTTCGTAGTTGTGTGTACATTCTACATTCTTTCCTCCATGCCCAGTGTTTGAAATCTGGTATTTTTGCCTTTAGCACATCTCAGTTTTGAATTATGATATATCAAGTTCTCTAATGTGCTGTGGCCTGCTGAACACAGTTAGCAGTAGAGTGATGGTGGATAAGTGAACAAGAAAGGGTTATGCGCTTGTTTATTTGTTATTTATCGACATTCGTATGTATGTATGTATGTATGTATGTATGTATGTATGTATGTATGTAAGTAGACCTGTACAAACTTCAGAGGAAAGATCAGGGGACCACTTGCAGGAGACTGTTCTCTCCAGGTCTATGATGGGTTCCAGGGATGGAACTCTGGTCTTCAGACTTGTCAGCAAGCACCTTTACCTCCTAAGTCATCTCAAGGTCTCTTTTTTTTGTCAAGTCCTTCAATAGCTCCAGGGACTTGGACCTGACTGGAGGTGACAAGGTGAAGTAAAGGCAAATACATAGAAAGCTGGAGCTGGGTAGTCTGGGCTCTCTGCTGGAGAAACTATAGCACTCAGAAGCTCAGTGTTCTTTCTATACAGAGGTGAACATGGAGGCAGGGTGATTGCATACAGCTAAAAAAGGAGACAGGGTATTCCATATAGATAAACAGGGAGGCAGAGTTTATGGTATACAGCTGGATAAAGGGACAGAAGTAGCTACTCTCTGTAGGGTTGTCTCTATAGGGGAACAATATTCAGGCTGTAAATATCTGGGCAAGAAAGCTATGGTGGACATTTTCAGCCTACATTGTCAACACTCAGCACTTGGTGCCCTGAGTGAGGCTTTGCCATTTCCCTCTGAGCCTCACCCCAGGGGGAAGGCTTTAACGTTTTCTCCCAGGATACCAAGTCATGATGTGACCATGCCCATACCACCAGCAGCACATATGCACTCGGTATTGTACACGTCAGGGCTTCCTCTGCTCCCTATACATTCTTAGATTGTTTAATGCTTGACTCATCCCTGGGTTATCAGAAACTGTATCATAATAATGAGCCTCCTCTAGGTATTATAGGTTTCACATTCCTCTGAACATCTCTGAGAGATGTGCATAATTTGATAGGAGAACTATCTTCCACCCTGTCTAGGACCCACATCCTCATAGATTTGCTGAGAGCTCCCTTATGGATGTCTGTCTTTACCACTTCCCTCTCTATTCTGAGGACTTGCCTATGCATCAGTCAGAAGGACATAGCCTACCTACTATCATTCCACATCTTACACCAGGGGTATTTGACTCCACGTCTGCAGTTGGAAACTGCTAGGCATCTGGCTCAGTTGTCTCTGTCAGAATTCTAACTATGAGTTAGATTAGGACGTTAAAACTTAAATTTGAGGTATATATGTCTTTACGAGTCACTGGGCATCTATAATTAGGTTATCATGCAAACTTATGGTTCTTCCCTGTAAGAATTATTTTTATTGCCCTCCCCTCTATATATCTAACTTTCCTAGTTTTACGTTCTCACTTAAATTATTGAGAGTGTGATACTTTATTTACATAGACTTTTAAATGACTTTAAACAAAGATGTATTTGAAGTATAATTTTAATGAAATAAGTTCATATTTTAAGAAGAGACTAATTGACAGGTTTTTTTAAAATCTAGATTGACAACAGTAAACTGAAAACTTATCTACTATTGAAGAACATAAAAGTGTTTTGCTTACGTGAAAATGAAGTCTAAACATTCTGTTTCTAACCCAGAACTATGTGGTTTGTAGTTACCTCGCCCTAAATTTGACTCGGCTTTGAATTTAAAGCCTCTTCATGAGCTATTTAACACCAATCACATTCTTAATGGGTTAAAAAGGAAGTGAGAGAGAAACTTTACTGGAAACCTCGTATTTATTTTTCTGTTAGCACTTTTTGGAAATGTATTTTGAATATAATTCAACTGTCTTGGAAATGGACTGAACTTTTAAATCAAATCTACCCCCCCCAATACCCAACTTCTGCCAGCTAAAACAAGTTCTGCAGATGTTAATGGTTCATGTCAATACTGAGAATGAATAGGCAGAAAACACACCATTGACTGTCTCCAGTGAGGACAACTGCCAGTCTCGAATCTCCCCTTTCTGTTTTTGTGCTGATCAGGCGTGGGAGCCGGGGAACGCATTGACTCTTTGCAAGCTGCTGCTTTTAACATGCAGAAGTGCTCCATCAGGAAAATGTCTGTGGGGCTTTAGCTGAAATGCCTATGCAGGGACATGGGGGGCTCAGGGGAGGAGGGGTTGGAAAAGAATTCGTAAAGAGCAGTCTTAAACCCAAAGGGTGCAATAGATTGTCAGGGGGAAAAAATGCTTTTCTGTCATGGTATTGCTAGCCCCTTCACTGCTGTGAATTGCAGCCAGCCACACACACACAGGTTCAACAGGTGGTGATAGCAAACTTCCTTGATAGCTGCCAGGCAGTGGCTGTAGGTGTTCACTTAAATTGTTGGCTCCTTCTAAATCCTCTGATTCCTTTCTAACAGAGAAGAGCTTTTCTTTAAGATGATTGGTGGCATCTACGTTTTCTTAGACCCCCCAAAACAATGTAGCGGCTCGCCTTTCCAGAAAGTCATTAAAGTCAATAAGGTGATACTTTCCCAGGAAGCTAGGCTGGGAAGTCAACTCCCTGGGAAGTTAAATAATCTGGGCACCGCCCCCAGAAGGCCCGGAGCTTGGCTTTCTTCATCAGTGACTTTGGTGGAATGAAGAGGGAATCTTGTGTGCTTATGCTAATTCAGGTTCTGTCTTATTGGGGATGTGTTTCTAAGATACGGCTCAGGCTACAAATCTCAGACTAACCTGGACTTCGTAGACCTACTTCCTAGCAAAGAGTTTCTCTTTTCTCTGTTTCTCAAAACAAAACAATGCAAAAAAAAAAAGTCTAGAAAGAAAATTTGAATACCAAAATATTTGCATAAAGATGTTCGGTATTGAAAGACTCTTTCTTCATGTAGGCCTTCCAGTCCATTCTCTTTAAAATGAAAAAAAAAAAAAAAAGCAACAAGAAGATGAACCTTTTGAAATACAAAGGACATATTTCTAGGCACTATGTCACATACCTTTCATTAAGACAATAAGGTGGTAAAAGCATATTAATACCCATTTAAAAGCTTTCTGTTATATCACAGTCCACTTACATATTTTAAAGTATTCTTTGAACACGAACTTGCTGGCTTATCGGAGAGTTATTTTGTGTTTGAAACTTTCCAACTATGTTCATTCCCTCAAAGGAGAGTCTTAAAGTCTAATCTAGTTCTTAAATTAACAAGAGAATGTTACACCCAACCAAGCTAAAGGGCCACTCACCTCTCTAATTATTGGCCGTACACAATTTATTAACACAAACTTATACAGCATCAATGCTTTGACAATGCATTTACAATGCATTTCTCCCTGTGAGCCAAATTGTGTCCTTTACACTAATGTGTAGACATTCACTCTTTCACATTCACTCTTCCCTTCTGCTATAAAAACAAAGCAGGCCAGTACAGAAACTGTTCTGGGGAAGCTAGCCTGGGTTCTTACTGATGAATGGCGAATTTGTAGGGGTTCATGTTTCAGTAATGAGGTTAAACGAGACATGAAGTGTTGCAAAGTACCTGTGTCTCTGAAGAACTCTCTGGAGCCATGAGACAAGAACGTCTTCCCTGCTGTCTTCTGTTACTGTGTGCTGTGTTCTTCCCTGCTGTCTGCTGGTACTGTGTGCTATGTTCTTCCCTCATGTCTGCTGGTACTGTGTGCTATGTTCTTCCCTCATGTCTGTTGGTACTGTGTGCTGTGTTCTTCCTTGCTGTCTGCTGGTACTGTGTGCTGTGTTCTTCCCTGCTGTCTGCTGGTACTGTATGCTGTGTTCTTCCTTCATGTCTGCTGGTACTGTGGTGCTGTGTATGTATAATATTCTTGCTAGGCCAAGCTGTACTTTACTAAGTCCACCTTGAGTTTTAATTATATTTAGGTTGGCTTTTTTAAATGCATTCTTTTTTTAGGTGTTGCCAGTAATCATTTTAATTTTATATGTTTCAAATATGTTGAATAAAATTACTCCTAAATTTTGTTTTCTAAGTTAAGATTTCTCTTTCAAAGAGAATTACAAGCATATGAAAACATTATGTTCTACTAATTAAAGATTTGATTTTTATACAAGCATAAAAATTTAAGTTCAGCTCACAAGCATCTGTAACCATACCTCCAGGACTTCTACACGCCTGGTCTCCACAGGCATCTGCACTCAAATGCACATATGCACATGTGCACATGTGCAACCACACCTACACATAACTAAAAATAAGTCTTTAAGTTTAAAATATGCCAATATATAAACTCAAGTTTAACATTCTGATGGCAGTAATTATTGAAAACTGTAAAAAAAATATTTAATAGGTTAATTCTACTTTAAGTATCTATCTATTCTAAGGAAAAGGGAAAATGTGTAAGGTTTCAGTTAGAAATCATTTCTGATAGCAAGAGCTGTTAAGCCAGCTAAATGTCTACACTGCAGAAGTTCTGAATCCATTAGATGGATTTCTGAATCCATAAGATGTTGTGAGAACTCTGTTAAGGGGAAGAAGTAGGCTTTGACACTATATACAGTTGTGACATTATTTGTATATAAATGACACCAAGTGACACTGAAGAAAATGATGGAAATTATTTCTTAAATAAATAAGTATAACATCTATTAAAAAAAATTCTCTTTCACTGAATCCTTGAAGGGATTTTTGAAAGAGGAATTAAAGCTTTCAGAATTTAATGATGTAAAACATATTCATGTGTAGAAACAAGGTGATATCTAATTTTTCTAGCTCTGTGATTGCTTGCATGTGTAGATTTTTTAGATTTGGCAAATAGAACGAACTCTGGCTCAAATGGCAGCTATTTAATGCAAGTGCCCCTTTAAATCAAACGTAAAGACAAGAAATGCCGTTGTCCAGAGACCCACAGATGATAATCTCGGCCCTGCTCTGCAGTCTTCACTATGCGGCAGCTTCTAGGCGACGTGTTGAAGTCCTGTGTCCTAATCCTGGAGTCTTGTTTCCTTCCTAGATCTGGTTTGCCTTTGTCAACGGCTTTTCTGGACAGATCCTCTTTGAAAGATGGTGTATAGGGCTTTATAATGTGGTAAGTCGGGCGCATTTGATAATTCCTAATGGGTTCAATACTAAAAGTAGATGTAGCACCCATGCATCTGGTTCTCTGGTGTAATGAGAAATATGTCACTCTAGATGTTCACAGCCATGCCTCCCCTGACGCTTGGAATATTTGAGAGATCATGCAGAAAGGAGAACATGTTGAAGTATCCCGAGTTGTACAAAACATCTCAGAATGCTCTGGACTTCAATACCAAGGTAGGCGCTTGTGTCTTCTCATCTGTTCGGATGGGTTTTCTCGGTTGTGCAAGCTTGGAGCATCTGGCCTGCCTCGGCCGAGCACACCAGGGTACAGAATGTAGCAAGTCATTTGAAGGTTCCAGTCTGGAGGGCAAAGGAGTTTTGTAGGTTGGAGTAGATTGTTTGGGAGATTTTGTTGTTGTTTTGGTTGTTATCTGTTGTTTTGGTTGTTATCTGTTGTTTTGGTTTTTGTTTTTTTTCCTTTGAGTGTTAAAAAATTAAAATAAAACTACTCTTCACTGGGGTTCTTAGACAATAGTGAGTAGACATGGCCTTTCAGACAGTGTAGGGAAAACTCACTTCTCACGGGCTCGTCACTTAGGGCTAACATGAGCTGGCTGTACTTGTGTGAGAATATTCTCTCACTCCTTCCTAGAGCTGGGGGAATGATGTTCTCACTAGAATTCAGAGTGATGGCATCATCGGGCATTAGAACTCTAGTCTCTAGGACGTATCCTCTCATTTACTCCGAAGCTCTGAGGCTTAAAACTCAAAACACAGGGTGAAGTACCCAGCATTTCACCTAAAACCGTTGTCTGCCTGGGTTGTTGTGTTTATGTTTGTTTGTTTGTTTGTTTGTTTGTTTGTTGTTTTTGATCTAGAAAGTCATTTCCTTTCCTTTTCTTTATTGCATAAAAAGTGCCGTTAGCATTAAAAGCAACAGGCTTCCTTTTAGAGTTCTCCTGGTGGTTATTTTGCTTTACCCTCGTCCCGGCTTTTCCTCGCCTCCCTTCCTCACGTCCCCATATATGTCCCCATATATGTCTTTCCACCCCCCACCCACCCCCTATATCCCCCACCCCCATTGTTCCCCTTGTACTTTCAGATCTCCTGTGTTCCATCACCCTCACCCTCCCTGCCTGCAGCCCCTCCCTCCTCTCCTCAGCCTCCTCCTAGGCTCAGTCTACACTCATTTTCACCTGAACACACATGGATAAAAATAAGGAGCTAAGAGCCACACACAAGAGAGAACACACCTGGACCGCCTCACTTGCTATAATATTTTCCAGCTCCATCCATTTCTGTTCTAGGTTCATGGGCTTATTTTCCTCTAGGGCCGAATGGAATACCACCATATAAATGTAGCACATTTTTAATGTCCCTTCATCTGCTGGTGGACATTTGAGCTGATTCCATTTGCTTGGGTTCATACATTGCGTCTTCTCTGTTCCATGATATTTAGCCATTCCAGCAATACAAGACTTTATTTCTGCATAGTTCACCTTTCTGCAAGGATATCTTTTAACATGTTTTTACACTAGTATTATGTGATAATTCAGGTTTCTGTGTGGTGTAACTGAGAGGGGGGTTTAAAACACCAACAACCAAGGTAGACGCTGTTCTCTGAAGCCCTAATATTATGTATATGAAAATGAACAAATATGATGTCCTTTTTTTCTGAATCATTTCCACTTAATTTAGTGCATGTTTGGTAGTAAATTAGTGACAGTTTGGTTATAATTGCAGTTCGGTGTTTTGAATTTATAGTGATTTAACATGAGAACTGTTAATACTTATTTCATAAAGCTCTCTAGTGCTATTTATCCTTAGTATACCAGGAACAAAGTGAGGCAGGTGTTTGGGTGCGTTTGTATCACACACCAGAAATGATACTGTTGAGTTTATAACCAAGAAGTTGTTTTTCTCCTGAGACTCCATCTTCATGAACACACTATGTATGGATGGCCAGTGGCATACATACATAGAATATCACTTCATGGCTTCACGTTAAATAACTGAAACTAACTAATTAAAATATCAAATATCCAGAAGCCCGTTTAATTTTTTCTACTGATTCTGACATATATTTCTAACATTATACTCTTAAACTGCTCTCTTATAGTACACAGTGTCTTATATTTTAATGTTTTATTTTTTAAGTTGGTTATTTATTTATGTATTTACTTATTGTGAACAACTTGTATCAAATTCTCCCCCACGTTGCTGCCGTAGTTTTTGCTGTCTGTGGGGGACATTTTCAAAGGATGAAAAGCTATAATCGGGGCAGATGCAGTGGTCACGAGCTCTTCTTTTCCTGCAGAAGTGTTCTGGGAGTCAAGCGCAGACTGGTACACCCACAATGACTCTTACCAGTGGGTTTTAATCACCCTCAGCTGTAGGTCCTTGCCTCCTTCCCGTAGTGGGGACTCTGTGGTGATGTCTCACGTTAGCTTCCCAGCCACAAATGGGACATGTCCCCCTTGAATGAAAGCTAAACTGATTCCCCCCAGCACAACCGAGTCATCCTCTCATGCTCTGCACACAGGACAACATGGACACAGTTTTGTGCACATGATACGGTGCTCGGTGTTGATGGAAGATCAACTTTTTCCTTCTGTCTTTTATTGTTGAACAAGCACTTCATTATCTTAGAGCCCAGGCACTTAGAAAATCTCCAGACCAACTCAACTGGCTTGCACAATTCCTATATCTCTTTAAATATGTATTTAGCTTATATATTCAGCTGGCTGTCTATTTTTCTAAGGCTTAGGGATTTGGGGCTAATGATTTCGGTAAAACTGTTTGATTGAATCCCGTCTAAATGTTTTAAAATTCAGGAACAAAATGGTTACAAAATGCATAGTTGTCTACACAGCGGTTGCTGAGGGTCCCCAGTGAGGAGCATTGTGGCCTTGAATGATGAGGCTTACATTTGTTATGGTAAAAGGGGTCGGAGGTGCTGAGGTCGTGACAGGGGTTAAAGGATTAGCATGTGACAATAAGTATCAGTCAGGGAAATGGAAAAGTAGAACTAATTTTTCTTGCACCCACCTGTGCTTTCTGTCAAATAAAAACTTGTGGTAATGACACAGTCAGGAGAAGCGACAAAGGTTAATGAGCAGCACAAGTTGAGCCGTGTAAAGTATTGGAGCGTAAATTGGATCATACAGTTCAGCGTGGCTGGGAGAGCCAACAAAGGAGACTGAGATCACAGTGGAAAATTTCGGGAGGCAGGCAACTTAATTTCTGTTGTTTGAACAGCTTAAAACTATTAATACATGCCAATTGTATTTAACATTAAGCTCTGTTTGCAAGAAGGCATTTTAAATGATGAAGCTACAGCTGTTCTGTAGCTCATAAAGATTCTAAACTGTTTTCTATAACTTAATCTTTCACATTCACATTACGGAATGTAGTCCCGATGATGGCTGCTCTTCTGTTTGTAATCCCTGAGACATAAAAAGTAATGGCTGTTCAGTGGCTGTGCTGATTGTCTGAAACTCAGTATGGACAGATGTTAAGCAATTGTAAAAGCCTTTGATAAATTCAGACACAGTCACAATACTTTATTTTAATGAATATATAATTTAAATGGTAGACCTTGTGGGGTTTTTTTTACAGTGTATGCATGTGCATGTCTATTACAAGAGAGAGAGAAAAGCATACTAATTTGTACCATTGAACATTTACTGCATAGTAGAGTAGGAAATAAAGCTGGGGAGAAATTTCCCAGTCATGTCTTTTAAAGGTCTATTCTTCTAGAATTATGAAAGGAATCCCAGTGTAAGTAAGAAACTCCAGGATCTGCATTTTTTATTACATTTGCATGCACACGAGCACACACACACACACACAACCTCTTTGGCAGGCAGAAGTTCAAACTTCTGATAGTGGAATTTTTTTTTTTTTTAAGTAGAGAAAAAAATTTTCAAGTGAAGCTGAAAAAACATCTTGAGAAACATAAAAATAAATAAATGACCCATGAACGTCTAAGGCAGAGAGTGTCTGTCAGTTCTATTAAGTCACAGTGGTGGCCCTGGCAGAAACACATTTTGTGCATCTAGCTGGTAGATAAAAAGAAAGGTCAGAGGTCACAGCACGAGTTTATCGCAAATGGTTCTCATGGATTCTTGTTTTCCCTCAGGTTTTCTGGGTTCATTGTTTGAATGGCCTCTTCCACTCGGTTATTCTGTTTTGGTTCCCACTGAAAGCCCTTCAGTATGGTAAGTAGAAAGGATATGAATGCAGGGAGCTGGTGTCTCACCGTTTTAGGAAAGGAACTCATTGTCTGTACACGTTCAAAGTTTCCCTCTGTGGCATTTTCCTTAATCTAAGATGTATGCATCTAAAAGTCATGCACCCAGGAGACATTTTTATTATTCCTTCAGTAGTCGAGTGATGTAATCTATGCAAAAATCCTTCCTCTTTGCTACTTGTGCTTCCCAAATTTGCAGACTCTAGGCCATTTTCCCTCTTTGCAAGTATATATATGTGAAGGCAGTAAGTGCTAACGTCTTATGTCATCTGTTCATTGTACCTACGAGGCTCCTACAATTCAGCCCGATCGATCGTGCTAAGCATTTTCAGGTGAACTTGACCTGACATTTTTTAATGTGTTTTCCCCCTTTGTCTTGAGATGTGCACTTTCTCCTCCACTGGCTTCAAGGGAGTGATTTTATTCCAGTGCTTTTGGAAGAGAGGATCATGGTATACTGCCTATGTACATAAAAATGATAAAGTGGTCACTCTAGGAAGGAAAGATGTCTGTCGTGCCTAGCCTGGTGCTTCTGGGTTTCCAAGCAGACCTTTTCCCTGGGGTGCTCAGGGAGATGCTGGCCCTTCAGTGCTGTGTGCTCCAAGGTTATAAAACATCAGCTCACTCTCAAGTAGCTGCTGGTCCTTCCTAAGTACAGGCATTCCCATTATCTATGAATTCATGGTTGTTAGCATAATACCATACTACCTGTTCTCGTTCCCCTATGGGTCCTTTACCATGGATTTCCAGAATGTCCTTGATAAAACATGAGCCAAGCCAAGTACCTCAAAGCTTATCACACTTGCAACAAAATCGCCCACCTCCAGGCTCCAGTGTGTTCTTCCCCAGAGAGGCTTTGCACAGAGAAGCCATCTGAAATGACCCTTGTCATGCCGCTGCAGCACTGAGCCCCCTTGCCGTCCCCACATCTGCACACGACTTGCCTAGCCTGGTTTGTTGCTTTGGTCTCTCTGTATGATCTTCCTCCTCTAAGATTTAGCAGGCTGAGGAGTGAGCCCTGTTGGCAGTGCTGGCTGTGCTCAGAACACAGCCTCACTCCTCACGGGTACCCAGCCAACTGCGGATGGATTACCTGCAGCTCACAGCAGGAATGCCTACGTGTTACTGAGGAGGTGGTGGACTCCTGCCTTAGCCAAGATTTTAATCTCCTTTGTTAAGTATTCAGGAAATTGTAGCAGTAAAATGCCACTTAATTTCAAGGCCATGGGAATAAGTTTGTTTCCTTTTAAGGTACAATTAAGTATTGCAACATTTCAAAATGCACAGTTCAATGGGTTTTAGTACCTTCATTCAACTAGGAAAATGTCACCACCGCATAATATCATAATTTTTATCACCCTAGAAAAAAATCCTGTGCCCAATCGTGGTCACTCTCAGATTCTTCTTAGCCTCCTCGTAACCCTTGGAAACCACTAATTTTGTTATCTCTGTGAATTTGCCTATTGTGAACATATCCTATAACTAGAATTATGTGCATAAGCTTGGCCTTTCCACTTTGTAGGGTCAGTCAGCACTTCTTCCCTTTTCCTGAGTAAGTAATATTCCACTGGATAGATAGATATCCCATACTTTACCCATTAATCAGTTGGTGGACGATATGCTATTTCTGATTTTTAGAGTAATCAGATAACAAAATCCAGATTACAATTCAAGATATCCTGACCTTAGACAAATTGACCAGGTACGGTTAATTTTCAAGATGTTAATATTAACATAGGAATGGAAAGCAAGATATCACCAATCCATGAAACTACTATTTCAACATTCTAAGCTAGAGAAGGGGAAAATAAGCCAAACCTTGGGCTGGAAAGATGGCTTAGAGGTTAAGAGCACTGACCGCTCTTCCAGAGGTCCTGAGTTCATTCCCAGCAACCACATGATGGCTCACAACCATCTGTAATGGAATCTAATGCCCTCTTCTGGTGAAAACAGTGAAAATGTACCCACATAAAACAAGTAAATCTTAAAATAAATAAATAAATAAATAAATAAATAAATAAGCCAAACCAAACAGCATACAGCATACTTTAGCCATGCCAGATCTCTCACTGTGTTTACCTGGGAAACAGTCCACATCAGCATGCTTCTGTCCAGCCATCCCCATCAGCTGCTGCCCATGAAAACCAAATCCAGAGGGCCCTCAGCTTTTCCCTCAAAGACCGAGCACAGACTTTGGTAGCAGCTTGATGTAATTGTTCCACCTTTTTGCCACTCTTAAGTGAGTGCTAGGTGACTAAGAGACTCGTTTTGCTTTGAAAGTATGGAAGACCAGGAGTCTATAAAAGTATACAATACAGAACATAATAACTACTTTTAGTGGAGTAATTCCAGGGGTTGCCTGTATTTGTCTTATAAAACTTGAGAGCTTTGGGGAGTCTGTGGGGTCAAAATTTGAGTATTTATAAATTTTTTTAATAGAAGGTCAGTTATTGTCTTTTTCAGTTATGATACATGGTCAGTGGGGGATAAGACATGTAGTGTTTCGATAAAAATAATGTGCTGGTCTTTGCATCCTTGACCGATTATATCCAGACTCACTTACAGTTGCCCTTAAAGTAACTGTAGGCCAGTCTCTGATTATCTCTCAAACATTGGTGTTTCCAGGAAATGCTTGACAGGCAGACTGTGCAGGCATAAAAACACACCTGCTGTGTTCCAGAGACCAGCAACTTGCTCTGTGGGAAGGGTTGTTTCCTCCATGAGTAGAGCCACTGGCTTCCACAGGATTACAGTCTTGCATGGCACTGTGTGACCAGTAGATTGTAATGTAACACCAACAACAAGAAAAATGTCTCAGAGGTTAAGAGCACTGGCTCCTCTTCCAGAGGTCCCAGGTTCAATTCCCAGCCCACAACTGTCTGTAACTCCATGATCCAATACCCTCACACAGACATACATACAGGCAAAATGTCACTGCACATAAAATAAAAATAAATACATTACTTAAAAAAAACACCTCTATCTCTGGAAAAAACAATATGTGGTGAATTTTGATGTTGTATAAAAGAGTTATTGGAAAAGATTACCAAGATAAATACAGACACACCCATTATAGCTCTGTGTGTCTCTACAAAGCCGTATTTCTCTGAACTGTTTTAACAAAAGCAACATTTGAGAGCCCAGCTGTATTCTGTTAAACTCTGGACATTAAGGAGAGCGATGTAAAACAATGCCAATTTTCTCGCTCGTTTTTGTTTAGGAAAATAGTTATTTTTCATAATATGTGTTTAGATGACTTTGCACTGGGTTTATTACTGTTATTTTTAGATAAAACACAGATTTTCTTTTAATGTTCTGTTTGAATTTCTAACTTGGTAAATACTGGTCGCTCTAAAGCACATACATGAGAATCCTCAATAATTCCTGAGTGGATCCGAAGATCAGCAGTGAAAGCCAGCGGTCTGTCAGTCACTGTTGCCCACCCATGACAGCAGCGCATGTAACTTGTTTGAACTTGCAAACCAGCCAGAAGGAGGAGCTTCAGGCTGCCTTTCAGAAGGGAGCCGAGTTCTGTGGGAGCTGGGGATCAATGTTTGCGATCCACAACAACATCTCTTGATTAGTTGCTATTCCTTCCTCTAAAATAGTCTTCGCTAATTTTCCCTAGAAAAACCAAAGACTTTCGATATGCCCAGAAATCCAGTCAGGCCCTCAAAGAATCATGTGCCTGGCATCGGGTTGGCGCTCCTTTGTGTCTGAGCACGGCTCTCTCATGGATCCCTCTTGTTTCCTCCAGAACAGCTTCATTGAAAAGGTCCCTGTGACTCTCACTATTCTGCTGACCACCTTCCCTGTCAGCACTCCAAACGTCACATCCTGTCACTACCCAGAGCTTTAAGCTTTCCAAACGATTGGGAGTTCAACCTTTTTTAGGTATTATCTATGTATTTAATTTCACCCTGTGGATTTGAAGTGTTGGTTAGCAAGTCAGCTTCTCCACTTTGTGTGGGCTCGTCTGGTGTCCCATTTCTGGCCCATCCTTAGCAACTTGGTGAGGGAGAACATTATTGTACCATCCTCTTCATCTCTGGCCCCACAAGGTGCCTCGAGATTCTTCTTGTGTTCAAAATGGCTAAGTGGCTTCCTCCTTTTGGGGCTTTTGTCTCTTTTCTGACAGGCCTCTTTTATTTATTTTTATTTTTTCCTCACAGGCACGGTATTTGGAAACGGGAAAACCTCAGATTACCTGCTTCTGGGAAACTTTGTTTATACTGTGAGTTCAGCCCCTTTTGCCTGTTTTTGTCTAAAGCCACACCTTTCATCTCTACCCCCTTTCCTTTCGGATTGAAATGTCTGTGTGTGGGGAGGGAGGGTGAATGAAATAAGGCATTTAGCGTATTAAGAGTTTTCTAGGTTAGGTTTTGTTGGGTTCATACTTAGGGGATCTCATGTGAACCTTCTCCCCATTTTAACTGGTCAAATAAAGGCTAGAGCCTGAGATTGGGCAGTGGAAGGGAAAGGCAAGGCTGGAGGTTTTAGAGCGGGAGAGAAAGGAAAGAGGACGGGAGACTAGGAGACTGAGGAGAGAGAGGAAGAGGAGGTGGTAGGAAGATGGAGCAGAACCATATGGCCTGGAGGAGCCACTAGTAGCAAGGAATCTCATAGCTGGGGAATAGAGTATTATAGTGGTATATCTGTCCAAGTTAGGTGTGCAGCTTATAAATATTATAACTGAGTTGTGTGTTCTTTGCATGGATTTATTGGGGTTGGAGATTTACCACAACATATTTGGGTTTTTTAATTTTCATTTTTGTTTTGAGGTACGACTTCACTGTGTAGCCCAGGCTGGCCTTTAACGCAGAGTCCTTCTAACTCCCCTCAGATGACTTCAGCTTGTGTCAAGTTGACATTTACTAGTCAGGACACCAATATAATCGCCCACTGTAGATGGTGTGTGTTTCTAGAAGTGGCTGGCTCTCATATCCTACGTTTGCAGAATTTATATGTACCTAAAGTTCCAGAGCTGAGACTTAGATTCCTAAACATCTGATGGTTTTACTTGTATAATTTATCTTTAAAATCCAGGAAGTAAGCTTTTGGTGAAAACGCATTCAGTTAAAAGGAGCGCAAAACCCCGAATTAACATAAGCACGTGCTATGGCTATTTGTGAACTGTCCAGAGTGCAGATAGCAGCACCTTGTGTAGCCTCCCAAAGAGACTCTGAGACTGTGAATGTGAGCAGAGGCGGGGGAGCCATGTAGATGGCAACTGTTGCCATGCCCTAGGGACAGCCATTCACCGGATCCATGAGTCCGTTGAGCACATAGCTGGTTTGATTCCCACCTGTGTCTTCCATGGGAGTCTCTCTGTCACTTGATAGACTATAGTACCTATAAAACAATATGTATGAGACAAAGTAATGCTTTTTCCTTCTGTTTTTAGTTTGTAGTGATAACTGTGTGCTTGAAAGCTGGACTGGAAACCTCCTATTGGACATGGGTAAGAACATCTCCAATCGCATGTCTCCATTACAGAGACTAAAGTTCTGATTGTGAAGCAACGGGCATGGAGGGAGAGGTAGGAATTAGGGATGGAAAACACGGAGTTCCATGAGTTTATCTCTGTGGCCCCTCCAGCCTCTAACTCAGCACTATACCTGTCACCACCTCAAAATGACGGAGGCATTCGGACGTATGCGCCTTTTGCTTCAGGGTATCATAGGACTGGTGTTCCCTAGAAACCTATCGGGGGGAAATAATCCTGAAGAACAATTAAATTAGTGACAGATCAGTCCTTGGACTCAAAAGCATAGTCTGAATAAAACAAGTTCCTCTTCCAGCATGTTAGTTTTGCAGCCTGCCCACTTCCAGGAAGAGAAACTCGATAAAGAAAACAAAAATTGTAGTTTGAGGTTCAAGGTGGGGGGAGGGGGATTGGAACGAGAAATTTGTATTTGACACCACTTGACCTACACACAATGTTCTCTCATGTGTCTGACATCTTTGAGAGAGAATATACGGAGCACAAATAAAGGTGAGTGAAAGATAGCCATGGATTAAAAAGATAAATTTGGAACAGAGAACAGTGAAAGAGATTATAGAACATATGATTATACGTACAGTTATATGATTATACGATTATAGCACACTTCTGGGAGGTTGTCTTTTTATGAATTTAATACAGATCAGGAGAGAATCTGTGAGTGTTTCAGTAATAGCTGTGTGCCTGGCTGTTTGGCAGTGTCTTGACCCAGATCTCTCCTTCCTCGCAGTTCAGCCACATCGCCATCTGGGGCAGCATTGCACTCTGGGTGGTATTCTTCGGAATCTACTCATCTCTGTGGCCTGCGGTTCCCATGGCCCCTGACATGTCTGGAGAGGTAATGTGTGCCTTAGAAATGGGTATCTATTAACCATCCTGCACCCTACTCAGTGTGACTTCCCGTTTGGTGGGTCTCTCTTCAGCGAGAGCCCAACCACCCTCGAACGCCACAAGCGGGAGAGATAAATCTCTGACCAGTATTTTAGCTTCAACATCTAACTTAAATCTGACTTATCCTTTCATAAACATAACTGGAACGGTAAAATATGGTTGTGGGGAACCTGGATCTTGTCACGGATACCCGTATAGAAGATGCCATTTTAAAAAATTGGACCATAAATCCACAAGTGCGTGTAGACTGAGAGAAATGATACGGCTCCTTCTTTGGGACAATCTGACATTCTGTCTGTTGTCTCTCATTCCAAAAAGAAGTCAGCTGTCACCAGATCAAGTGCACTTTTCAAGCTGTTTTAATGACATCAGTTTGACTCTGGTTTTTGAAGGAATTGAGGCACGTGACATGTCGGCCTTATCATCCTCCGTTTTCAATTCTGTCTTTCAGTTTTTTGTTACACTGGGAGGAATTGAGTTATTAGGTGTTTGTACGGGAGTGTCAAAAGACCCCCTTTCCTTCAGAAGAGGGTCCAGCGGTAGGAGGGTTTATGATTTCAATTGCAGGAAATTTGACATAAAATGTATAAAAGAAAATGTGGAAAACATTTCGGGATTTCCTGTGACCGCACAGTAACTTGCAAATCAAGGTAACGTGAGCCCTGTTGCGGGCTGCTGTTTCGTAGCGTTCACAGGAACCCTCTCCGGTGGTTTGCACGTATTCCCTGCCCGTAACTCTGCCTGAGTGCCCTTCACTTTTGACAGTCTGGTTTATAGATCATTTTCATGAAATTCGATCTGACAGCACCCTGGTTTTTATAAATTAACAGAATGCAGACACTTTTTTTTTCCTTAAGAAAAATGTGGTTAGATTTATTAGAGAGGGGCATTATATACTATTACAGGAAAACCAGATGCACCGAGAATCCCGCTCTTCCCTCCACCGTACGTGAAGGTATCTTTTGAAACACACACTGTGAAGCCTAGAAAATTTACAGCATGTGTTTTAAAGAGAGCAGAGAGAGCCGGGAACATACCTCCTCTCTGCCTTGGTTTCTAAGTCATTCCTTTTTTTTTTTTTTTTTTTTTTTTTTTTTCTGGAAGAGGAAAATGGTTCATGTGTGTGACCGTGTATGTCTCCAGTCTCTGATGATGCTGTGTGGGAAACAGAATGCTGCTCTGTCCCTATGTTGTGATGTCTGCCTGAACCTGCTTTTCCCAAGCTCAGTCCTAACTGAACCTCTCTCAGTCCGCATTAAGTCCCCTTCATGTCCGGATGTCTCTGTGCCGATTTTATCTTCAAAATGAGTACCACAGAAGAGTTTGAGACCTCCCGCCCCCCATCCCCTGATCACTTAAGCAACTGTGCCTAGTGGGTCTGATGACAAGAACTGAGTCTTTGACCACCTACTTCTAGGACAAGTGCAAAGTATGGTTGGCTTCTAGCCAGCCAAATATAATTCTGCCCCTGCCTGTAGAATTCCTGGTATTACCCAAACACGGAACTTAATATCGTCTCCTGAGACGCACGCCAGTGCCGTGTTTAATTCAAAGTGAAATGAATGTCAGTACTCCATCACAGTTTTTGGTCCCTTCATGGACAGCGAGAACTGCTAATGGGAGCTCTGCTCCTTCCTGCTTTCTGTAATGGGAGCTCTGTTCCTTCCTGCTTTCTGACTACCGAGACTTTGGATAAAGTATTTACATAGCTAGAGCGTCATTGAAAATAGAGGGACTGAACTAGTTCAAGCTGGAGGCTTTCCTCGCTTGTCCAAAACATGTCGGTCTCGCTGATCCAAGGAAAAGATTGAATCCTTTGAACTATGCTGCACTTCAGTGCTTGTCACGGATTCTGATGTGTGCATACATGAGTGTATGTGTGATCAAGTGAACCTCCTCTCCAGCCCAGGGTTTGACAGAACTGCCATGCATGATGTCAAACATAGGTGGTGTCCGTCTGTTTCCTGAGCAGCAGGGTAACAGGATCCCCTGTGCTCAGTTTGTGACATTTCATGATAAGCAAGGTCACTGCTTATATTAAAACTCAAGTCATTTCAGAAAGAAGTGATTTCTCATGTGTGTGAAATTTTGCAAATCCTAAGATTCTATATCTCAATTGACACTACAGACTATATATACATATATAAGAAGTTTTTTGCTTTTGTGCCAATATTTTATATCTATTGTAAGGTTGGGCAAAAACTGGCTAATCATCTTACAGTTTGTTTATTCATAGGTCTTTCATAACAAAATCAGTGCCATATACATATGGCAGTACATTATTGTAGGTAGCAGAAGTCAACACTGGCTGGCTTGACATGTGCTATATAATACACATAGTCAAACGCCACCCAAAGCAAGGCTAAGAGTGTGGGGATGACCTCACAGAATTCCTGACACAGTGGGTAATAACTTTCTGTCACCACCAAAAGCAAGGTCACTAGTGTCTGGTTCGGAGTCTACATGCCCTACAATCCGGTCCTTTCCTGTCTCAACACTTCCTTCTGAGACTAAATTATATGCATAGGTTTGTTCTTAGTTGCAAAAAAAAAAGCTTAATATAGGCAGTCTGCAAGGTGATAGAACAGAAAACGGTCTGAGCAGGCTTTGGAGGCTGGGGTACTCTGCAGCCTTAAAGGGGCATTGGCTGAGAGTAGCAGAGCCGCTCCCAAAGGCAGCCAAGGTCTGGGATGCACCATAATGCCAGTCATCCCAGCGCTGTTAAACACTCACTTCCCCTCGGGTGCTTTTCCAAGGACTGTGTGCATAGTCAGTTGGTCTGACAAACATCTACTGGGATTCTTCTGTGTCAGCCACGTTTCTAGGCACTGGATTCAGGGATGATGGAAAACATGCCCTTCTACAGCTGACGTCGCTGGTAGGAGAAAGACAATGAGTAAGTGGAATGAGATAAATAAGCGCCATGCGCATGGGCAGAGAGAAGTACACCAGGTAAGGGCACCGTGACCCGGATCTCCCATGGAACCCTAAGGTGCTTGCTCAAGGTCAGACAGGCAACCATTGGAAGTACCTGTCAGACATTAAATTCCGGTTCCTGTCACAAATCTGTTTTAGTAACCAATTTAAAGACAAATTCAACTGGGGCCCAAGGAGTTTAGTCTGACCTCCCATAGGGAGTGGCAAAGAAGACATTTTTGTGACTGCTACTTCTCTGGTACTAGCTGCTTAGTTAGAACACCATGAATCTGTAAGGAAGCTCCCTCCCAGAGACTGTCTCTCGTGGATTTGCATAGAAGAGGAACCCTGTTGTCTGCTGTCCTACGCTGCTGCTTTTCAGAGGCATTGATGCCGCAAGGGTCATTGCACAAGCACAGCAAGGACCAAATGCTGCTGTCTTTCTCTGCGTATCCATTTAGATGGTAAAGGTTGGGATGGATATTAAATGACATCAGTCTACACTTCTGCTGTATCTTCTGCAAACAGAAGAAAAACTGGGTAGAAGATGCAGAGAGGTAAATTTCAGCTCAGATAACTCTTTTGATATGGCATGGACAGAGGAGGATCCCTGGCTTGCCAAAATCATGCTCCGGTGATGGGGGCCAGTTCAGTCACTAGTAACAGTGAGCAAACAAGTTATCTACATCTCCATGGCGCCTTCTAGTTCCTATGCAGCCACTCCTCCCATCGCCAACCCTCAGGACTTCTATGGCCTCTCAAGTAGAACAAGTTAAAAGGGCTCAGGCTCTCGCTCCAGCTCACAGGTTTCAGGGTGTGAGTTGTACAACTCAGGCAACTTACAGATACAGGCCCATGCTTCCAGGTCAGCTCCATAGGCACTCACATAGGGTTCTGGATTGTGTATTCATCTCCACTTGGTGGTTTGGATTCACCTTTGCAGCCTTTGGTGTGTGTGAAGACGCGGCTGCTTTTCATAGCATATGGAAGGGGAAACCCTAGCTCACAGGAGAGTGGGAAGAAAGAGAGCACGTACTTATCACACACCCAGTGTGTTTTCCCAGTGGCACGTTTCATAGCAGGCATGACTCATGACTCATGCGAGTTAGATTCATATTGTCATAAACAGAGAAATAGCCGATGACTAGCTAGTGACCCAGAGAATGAAGTCCCAACTTTATTTTCAAATACCACCAGTTTCTTCCAACATGCTGAGGAATTCTCCACCTTCTCTCGGGTACCCGCTGCTGCTCCTACTTGCAGTCAGGAGGGCTCTTTGTAGAAGTCAGGTCTGGTTCTTCCTCGCAGCACCCTGCTCCCAGAAATAAGACTGAGACTCAAGATATATTTACAAATATCTTGACCACATAGCTAGGTTCTTCTTTGACTAGATCATAACTTAAAATAACCCATTTATTCTAAGCTGCATTCTACCATGTGGCTGGTTACCTGTGCTGAAGCACCTTGCATCTGTTTCTATCATATCTTCCCAGGCAAATCTCCCTTGCTTGACACTATCCCAAAATCCTTTCTGCCTAAAGGATGTCCCACCTCCTGCTTCCTACCTAAGCTATAGGCCACTGAATTTATTACTGACAGGTGCCACATCCATACAGACGCAAGCTCTTTGCTCTACAGTTCTTTCCTTTCATCTGGCAGCCATCTTCCTGTTTTCATTTGTCCTGTTATTTCATAGCTTACCCAGAGCTCCGGATCAGTTTCCTAAGGTAACCAAGTATGAAACTGTTTCCATCTCCTTAAAAAGTGCCCAGAGTTCTAATCACATGGTACAGCACCCACCTTGCTTCAACTCATCTGTAGGAATCCTACCTTCACCTTCACCAGGGCAGTGGAGATTGGCCCAGCCAGCAAAGGAGTTGACAAACAAGGACAGGGGCCAGAATTTAGTCCCCACAACCCAGAAGGGGTTGGTTGGTTGGTTGGTTGGTTGATTGGATGGTTGGTTGGTTGGTTGGTTGGTTGGTTGGTTGGTTGGTTGGTTGATTGGATGGATGGTTGGTTGGTTGGTTGGTTGGTTGGTTGGTTGGTTGGTTGGTTGGTTGGTTGGATGGATGGATGTATGTATGTTTAGCTTTTTGGTTAGCTGTTTGGTTGGTCAGTTGGTTGCTATTGTAAAAGCCAGCTGTAGTGAGATGTAATTCCATACTTGTAAACCCAACACTCAAACATTGGTAAGCCAGCCTAACCTACTTAATAAGCTCCAGGCCAAAGACAGATCTGTCTCAAAAACCAAGGTGGGCAATGCCCAAGGAATAACACCTGATGTTACCCTCTGCTCATATATACACACATAGACACATGTACGTAACTACACACACACACAGACACACATATGAGAAATTCTACCTTCATCCTAGCCTTTGACCTCTTTTTAATAGAAAAATTAGCTATTAATTATACCCATCTCATTTTTTTGAAAGAAAAGTCTATGAAATGCCATGACCTGTAGTAAGAAAACATACGGTTGTTACTATTCTAGTGGGACCCCATGTGCCCATCTACCTTGCTGGTATTCACCCATGGAGGAGCCACAGCAACACTCTGACATGGGTCACACCTCACAGTCAAAATGGTCCAGTCATCTCCTCTGGGTCCTAAGAAGCTGGGCTGCACTTGGAACCGCCTCTTCCTGCCCCCATAACCACCACACCCTCAAACGTCTGTCCCATTTGCTTTTCTTCCCTCACCTTCTTTACCTGGTCCTTGATGGCTTGTCTCTCAGCCATAGCAACTGTGGAGGCTTAACCTTCCTTTAGTATCAGGGTCGTAGATCAAAGCGTTTACATGGATGTCTGCATGCTTGGGGAAAGAGCCAGTGGTGTCTGCTGGTCATCAGCTGACCTCAGCTGTGTTTGTCCGTGTTTGGAGAGTTGTTTTATGCAAGCAACCGTAGCTTCTTTTCCTGTGGACTTGCCAGAAGGATCATCCCCACAGGACAGGGCACAGCTCGTCCTTCCCTGACTCCTAGTTGGTGGTTCTTAGCTGGTGGTAGGATGTTCCCATGTGAAAACATCCCTTTTTAATTTTTGCACTGGATCTCCAACACAGTCATTCTGCACGCCTGCCTGTAACAATGATCAAATGACAATGATTAACAAATAACTCAGCGGCCAAAATTACTAAAAGACTGTTCTTAGAAGGAATGATGACATTGGTGGGAGAAAGTGGAGTCTATGAAGTTAGCCAAGTGGAGGAAAATTTTTAAAAATAAAGGAAAAAAAAAAAACAGAGCAACAAGCTTGGCTGCAACTTTAAATGTTTTCTGGCTGTGATTTAAGAGGATGGTTTTTGTTTTGTTTTGTTTTGTTTTTTCTTCAGGCCTGACTTTATTTTTTTCACACCAGTACAACAGTTTATGGGGTAAGGAGGTCCCTAGGGAAAAGCGCTGTGTCATACAAACATAGGCCAGCCTGCTTTCCAGACTTGTCCAGATGATGGCACTGGGTATATTTTAGGAATTTCCAAAAGAAAAAAAATTTTTTTTGCCAAAATGATTAGTAAACCAGATTTAAAAAAAAAAAAAAAAAAAAAAGCAGCTATATGGAACTCTATCAAGGGTCATTTCACATCAGGATTAATACCAGAAGCTGGGTTGCTACAACAACAACAACCAAAAAAAAAAAAAAAAAACTTTTAAATTTATTACGGCTTTGCAGACACACACTGAAAAGTGCCCCCCTCCCCCAGCGCCATCTGTTTCTGCTCTCCCTGGCCTCGGGGATCTATAAAACTACCGAAGGAAATTGAAGTTAAGGAAAGAGCATGTGTTTTACAGAATTTCAGATCCCTTGATTGAGGTTTGTAAAGTCTGTCTGAAAAGCAGTAAAAAAAAAAAAAAAAATTGTTTTTTGTTGGGCCCTTTGGTGTCGCCCCCGAGGAAAGACATTCATGAACTACAACATTGATAAGATTTTCCTAAACTCTGCTGTAGCCTATTTCCAGCATCATAAATCACACTTCATATGAGGAATTTCCTGCTTAAAATAGTCCTTATCCACCTATCAGCCCTTAATTACTAGACAGCAATATAATAACTTATTGGTGGTAAGGCTAAGGGCTCCAAGGAGGGGCAGGGTGTTTTATCTGAGATTACTGTGTTAAGCCAAGTATCCTGGAGAGGGAACCACTAGATTAAACTCATCAGATGTTCTTCGGTGAGCCAAGGACGGTCGCCAACACATCCAACAAAACATGCCATCGATCATAGTCCCCATGACCCTGACAGTAAGTGGGGCAAGTGGTGGGTTGCGACTTTGAAGCCCTTCTTGTTAAGAGAGGAGTGTCTAAAGCTGGGCATGGTGGCGCACGCCTTTAATCCCAGCACTCAGGAGGCAGAGGCAGGCGGATTTCTGAGTTCGAGGCCAGCCTGGTCTACAAAGTGAGTTCCAGGACAGCCAAGGCTATACAGAGAAACCCTGTTTCGAAAAACC